>JAUCBJ010005250.1:0-40652 GCA_032718475.1 Nemertoderma westbladi
CTCATCTACAAATGTGTTAGTTAAAGTCAAGCTAACATTAAAGCATACCGTAGAACATCGCCGTGACCGTCACAACACCCCCCCCCCCCCCTGTCACAAAATGTCACGCAAGCTAGACCCCCACCCACCCCCCCACCCAACCCCCCCCCCCCCCCCCCCCCACCCAACCCCCCCCCTAATGCGTGACATACTTTATGAACGCCCCCTAACTCAATTTAGATAGAAGAATGAAGTTATTACGTTCGTGGCGAGACCTACAGAAAGACCGACCAGACATACAATACTTGAAAATAAGTGAACATTGTTCACTTATGTACAATATTTCAATATGTCCTTGGCGCAATCAATTGATTGATCGATTCATGAGTTGTGCCGGGCTTAAGCTTTTGTGTGATATCTCAAGAACTACTAGCTTAGCACTTGTTTTGAAGCTATCTACACCCACTAAATCGATGACTGCGGTTCAAATAAGCCTAAAGTTAACTCTGTACGACCAACAGAAGCCTTCATATCAGCAAACTCCATTATATTCTGCGCGCGCGATCAAATGGTGTCCAAACGCTCAACTTCAGGTGTTTGAGCTACCTCTAAATATATATCATTTGTGCTCAAATTTTACTCAAGGTGTTTTTTTATCAGAAGAAAGGACTTGGGGGGGGGGGGGGGGGGGGGGGTCAGAGGAGAATTTCCACAACTTTTAAATTTTACATTGATATAAGGACAACCCTAGTGAACATGATTTTATTATCATGTTGTAATGAAATATTTGCGTTGGCGTAATGTTTTTATTAATCTGTCTGGTCTACTTATGAATCGGGGAATAATTTGACAGACAATATATGATGGAATACGAACAGACAGACACACTCAGCATATATTGAAAAAATAATGTTCTACGTATTATTCCCATGTAATACGTAATTTTATTCTTAAATTGGTACTTTTTTTGTTACGAAATAAATTGAACTGTAGTATTTTACTATATTGCTTCGATAGTTACAGCGATTCATAATATTGTACTCTTCACTTCAACTCTCGATGTTGCCTTACTCAGTGTTAAATAATTTAGTGTTCTCGAATATTTATTTCGTAACTACTAACTAGAGAGCCGCTTAACAACATAAACCAATATTGGATATTGACTTCCGTTTTGGAGTTCGCCTAGCTGACACTAAAGTTGCAATAACTTTTGAGTGTGTTAATGGGTTTTGTTCAAATTACGTGCAAAACTTTTCTACTTCGATGCACTTTCAACACATGTAATAAAATTTAAAAAATTCCACCAAAAATATTTTATTTTACTTTTATCGCCGGAAAAAAAAAGTAAAATCAATGCATTTAAAATGTATAAATTTTCCCTAGGGATAAAAAGTACTTATTTTTCTCTCGATTTTGGGTTATATTCGAGCGAAAAAGTAACAATTTAAGAATAAAAACATTTAATTTAGTGTAAGTGCATAGTGACCAATAAAATTAACTGTATGAAAATTTCTACGTTACCATGTTGTATCTGTTTTCCCTGAATTTTATAACAGTTTGTTCTACTAGCACTTTGGACCTGGGACATGTGAAAATGTCATTTTGACCATGTTTTTGGCCATATTATGTTCTGCTACGGGAAGACATGATGTCTGTTTTGAGCTGAAATTAACTGTACAGAATCTACGCTTCAGCAGCTTCCATTGAAGCCATCAACCACTTTCTAGAACCGCCGTAAACAGAAGTTATGGCTTCAGGACACCCGTTTGACCAATTTAGGTGAGAACGGCCCTGGTTGAACGATTTATATTGTAGGAATTAATATAATGTCGTTGTGTGCTCTGTGTTCTCAGTAGCCAAGGGGTAATTTATGTGGTGTATATCAAGTTGGTTAGAGGTTCGATTCGTAGCTGTGGCCATTTTGAACATTGCGTTTCATTAATTTCTAATATTGTGAAGTTCGAATTGTTTTCCGGATATGATGACATTTCTTGGTCCGTGTTAATGAATTTGCTATTATGAATTGAATATTCCAAGATCTGATCCGGGGGTAACTTATATAATTCACTTCACTTCACCCACGCAGCCCTTTTTATTTAGGGTTTGGCCTAGCCATAACCAATTAATAAACGAAAATCCAGGACAAAGTATTTTTAGTTGCTCAGTAACCGTTTATTTTGTAGTCTTTTCACCTTTTTACCCTTGTTTCACTGTGCAGAGTTTTATTTAAGCCTTTAGTTGTAACTTGTACCATTAATTACATTGTAACACATCACACTGTACACAGATTGATAATTACATTGATTTACATGGAATGGAGTAGTGCAATACACTGGTGCTTAAATAGCAACATTCCAATTTTATCAATCGACTCTTATCCCTCACGCAATGAGTGTGTGAGTAGTTTATCGAAATGCGGAAGGTGGTTAATAGTCGCGGAGATGTGAGCGACCAGGTTGGTGCATCCCGATAGTAGTGAAGATGTGAGTGGCGAGGTTGGTGCATCCCGATAGTCGCGGAGATGTGAGCGACGAGGTTGGTACATCCCGATAGTAGTGGAGATGTGAGCGACGAGGTTGGTGCATCCCGATAGTCGCGGAGATGTGAGCGACGAGGTTGGTGCATCCCGATAGTAGTGGAGATGTGAGCGACGAGGTTGGTGCATCCCGATAGTCGCGGAGATGTGAGCGACGAGGTTGGTGCATCCCGATAGTCGCGGAGATGTGAGCGACGAGGTTGGTGCATCCCGATAGTCGCGGAGATGTGAGCGACGAGGTTGGTGCATCCCGATAGTCGCGGAGATGTGAGCGACGAGGTTGGTGCATCCCGATAGTCGCGGAGATGTGAGCGACGAGGTTGGTGCATCCCGATAGTCGCGGAGATGTGAGCGACGAGGTTGGTGCATCCCGATAGTCGCGGAGATGTGAGCGACGAGGTTGGTGCATCCCGATAGTCGCGGAGATGTGAGCGACGAGGTTGGTGCATCCCGATAGTCGCGGAGATGTGAGCGACGAGGTTGGTGCATCCCGATAGTCGCGAAGATGTGAGCGACGAGGTTGGTACATCCCGATAGTAGTGAAGATGTGAGTGGCGAGGTTGGTGCATCCCGATAGTCGCGGAGATGTGAGTGACGAGGTTGGTGCATCCCGATGACGAGGTTGGTGCATCCCGATAGTCGCGGAGATGTGAGCGACGAGTTTGGTGCATCCCGATAGTCGCGGAGATGTGAGCGACGAGGTTGGTACATCCCGATAGTAGCGGAGATGTGAGCGACGACGTTGGTGCATCACGGGTTGAGTTTGTCCAACTCGGGATCCACCAATCAGTGTCCGCCCATCACGCTTAGCAGCCATTTGCACGTCACGTGACCTAGGGATTCATTCCTTTAATGCACTCAACGTTCGACTATATTGCTTAAATAAAGATTAACGTTTTAATAATTCCTCTTCCAGCATTTAGGGAACGAATTTTAAAATAATTATAGCATTATCGAAGTTGTATGTTATCATTTTATATATGGGTCAATCGTCAATGCCAACCATATTGACCAATGTCCCGTACGTTATTTTTGAAATTTGTTGAATTTTGAAATTAACTTTGAGAATTTGCCATAGTGATGGCTAGAAAGAGCGATAATTTCTGCATATGAAACCAGAAAGTGCCCCAAAAATTTCTTGCAAGTTATTGAGAGAAACGTTCCGGAATGCAAAAATTGAGAAAATTTTTTTGTCACGTATGGGAAATTTATAAATATTTTTTTCGTACTTTATGTCCATATTCTTGAAAATTTGAAGTAACAGTCGTTTAATGGTGGTATTGAGGTGTCCGGCAGCAAGGGATATCAGATCGAAGTGGAAAGTTTTCTAGTGAGAAAAAATTTAAAAATTATGTCACGGATAAGACATTTTTAAACCAGTGAGAACATAATAAAGTTTCACTTTGTGGGAACCTTTGCTGTGAAAAGTGGGGCTAAATATTTTTTGTCCTAAAAATAACAATGTGATACACAAAACTGTTGCGTATGGTCAACTGAAAATCCTTATTTTATATCAAAAAATTAATTTGAAAATCTAAATAGACAGTTTTTGATGTCATGTATGGGACATATTGATAATATGGTATATAAAGTAATTTACATGGAAACGATTATTATAATTTTTGACATTTATTTTCCAATTAAAAACAAATCATAAATTTCTTCAAACATCTCATCCGCACTAGAATTTAAATTCAGTTTATCGTCCATCCCACTGCCAACTCCTGTTCCATTCCCAACTTACATCCCACTCTCAACTACTGTCCCAATCTCAAAACCATTTCCACAAATAGTTAATTTGGTAATAAATTAATTTGGTCTGTTGTCAATTAAGGGGAAGGAGCAGGTTACAGTTTATCTGTGACTGGTAAGCCCCCAACCATTAATGAAATGTAAGTTAGACCATAAGTCAAGTATGAGACATCCTGTCACGTTATGGGACATGGCAGTTTTTTCAACCTGGCCCAATAAATGTTTACGTAGCAGTCTCACTGATACAACCCATACATGGCAAAACTACCAGTGATCTAAATCTTGATGAGTTCGCGTTTTCTGCTTTAAAAGTATGGAACACTTTTTTGGACCATTTTGGACACGCTCACACAATTTATTCATATGAGCTGCTAAACCACCAAAAATTGCCAATCTAACTGAAACACATGGAAGAATATGAGTGGAAGTGCAAACACATCCGGTTAATGGCCCATATTTGACAATTTATATGCCATTAAATTAATCATTTACCGAATGTCACGTATGTGACAAAATATCGGACCACGTTAATTTTTTTTGTATATCTGATATCTCAAATTTACTACGAAGTTACGTTTATCTGTTCACAGGAATTATACTCAGCAGGGATATTTAATCGTTTGGCACCTGAATTGTAATTTTAATGGCCAAATTTAGCCCTTAATCACAATCATAAATTTTGAAAAATGTCCCGTAAGTGACGATTTTTTTTAAAAATTCGTTGTGTAGCTTTTTCTATAACAAACTGTGGTTGGAGTGTATCACAGCAGGAGGGGACTGATTATTGTGTATCTGGCGATCAAATTATCAAAGCCAGCTGACCATTCATTCTCGAATGATTTACATTTTTGTATATTTGTTGTCCCGTACGTAACTTGGTCAATATGGTTGGCATTGATTGACCCATATGTCGTAAGAGATAATAGTTTATTAATTATTAATCAACGTTGCTAGGTAACGGCGGCGAGGCTGAACCTAATCTAGCCTACCTACAACAATGGATTGAGGCGATGGCTGATATAATTTGGATGGTTCGGCAACAAGTAACCATGGTCACACAGCTCCGCAACCAGGTTTCAATATACACAATATATAATATACTATTATCTTAGTGTAATAATTAATTACTCAGTTGATATTTTATTAATTATTAATTTTTAATAATGCATGAGGTGATAGCATATATGGGAACTTTTCAACTGCAGTCGTAACGATTACTGCGCAAAAATAGGGTCTGACTGAACCGGTATTTTGCGTACATATAACCAACCCATTCCATTATGTTGCTGTTCGAATAATCGATTTGTTTTCCTCTAGGTACCCATAGCAACAAGCACACCCGATCTTGGAGCCAATCTGATCAATGAAGCCACACAGCTACTCAATAAACTAGTTGAGAGTTCCTTCATAGTAGAGAAGCAACCACCGCAGGTGCTAAAGACGCAGACAAAATTCAGTAGTGTGGTACGGTTGTTGGTTGGCGGACGTCTCAGTATACACATGAATCCGCCCCAGGTTGGTTGGATGGTGGTCTGTTTTATGTTGGTTGACACGTTTGTTTTAATAAAATATAAAGTTCAGTTTTACCATCTACTTGAGTTGAATTTCTGAATAATAATTCTGGTTTTTTAGGTTCGCGCTTTCATAATTTCTGAACAACAGGCCAAATCAGTTAGTCGAGGAGAATTGGGTCGGACTATAACTGCCAAAGAAGCTTCTGGTGATATTCTAAATAACACAGGTAGTGATGGGATGTATTATAGTCCGACATATATATCGACAATTTGATGTTTTTTTATGGAGTTAAACAAAAATTTGATAAACAAAATGTTCTTACATTATTTTTCACTCTATTTGAGCCGGTACCCTATAAATTGTAACTGTTTGTGCATACATTTTTATAAATTGATATGAAGTTAGCTAAGCGACGGAATGGGAAAATGCAACTAAAATTTATTGTATACTAATTCATACACAAATCCACAAACCATTTTAAGGAACCAACACCTTCTTAAGTCTCATTCTTCTCCCTCCAAGTCTTATATCCAATCTCCAGCTGAATATTCTCCTCGACCACAAATCTTCTGTCCATTAGTCCACACCCAATAATCCTTTCAAAAATATTTATCCTAAAGTAAATTTTCGCAGAATCAACATTTTTAATGTTATAAACATTAATTGTTATTATAAAACTCTTTCGATCAGGATGAGATCAATTATACGATATCTATTAAATTATTAAACTGCGCAGGTTTTATGGAATACCAATCACAAACTCGAGCCCTGACCGCGAGTTTTCGGAACATGAGTTTGAAGAGGATTAAAAGAGGAGACCGAAGAGGAACGGAATCTGTGATGGAAGAAAAGTTTACCATTGTTTATATCGCTGAGTTTAAGGTGAGTTTATCTGTAACTTAGATAAATATAGGTAGAAGTTGAGTTTAGCCAGCCAAGGAGAAGTTGAGTTTATAGACAGCCAGTGAGTTGAGTTTATAGCCAGCCAGTGAGAAGTTGAGTTTATAGCAAGCCAGGGATAAGTTTAGTTTATAGCAAGCCAGGGAGAAGTTGAGTTCATAGCAAGCCAGGGAGAAGTTGAGTTTATAGCGAGCCAGGGGGAAGTTGAGTTTATAGCAAGCCAGGGAGAAGTTGAGTTTATAGTAAGCCAGGGAGAAGTTGAGTTTATAGCAAGCCAGGGATAAGTTGAGTTTATAGCCAGCCAGGGAGAAGTTGAGTTCATAGCAAGCCAGGGAGAAGTTGAGTTTATGGCGAGCCAGGGGGAAGTTGAGTTTATAGCAAGCCAGGGAGAAGTTGAGTTTATAGCAAGCCAGGGATAAGTTGAGTTTATAGCAAGCCAGGGAGAATTTGAGTTTATAGCCAGCCAGGGAGAAGTTGAGTTTATAGCGAGCCAGGGGGAAGTTGAGTTTATAGCAAGCCAGGGAGAAGTTGAGTTTATAGCAAGCCAGGGAGAAGTTGAGTTTATAGTAAGCCAGGGAGAAGTTGAGTTTATAGTAAGCCAGGGAGAAGTTGAGTTTATAGCAAGCCAGGGATAAGTTGAGTTTATAGCAAGCCAGAATTTGAGTTTATAGCCAGCCAGGGAGAATTTGAGTTTATAGCCAGCCAGGGAGAAGTTGAGTTTATAGCCAGCCAGGGAGAAGTTGAGTTTATAGCCAGCCAGGGAGAAGTTGAGTTTATAGCCAGCCAGGGAGAAGTTGAGTTTATAGCGAGCCAGGGGGAAGTTGAGTTTATAGCCAGCCAGGGGGGAGTTGAGTTTATAGCAAGCCAGGGAGAAGTTGAGTTTATAGCCAGCCAGGGAGAAGTTGGGTTTATAGCCAGCCAGGGAGAAGTTGAGTTTATAGCGAGCCAGGGGGAAGTTGAGTTTATAGCCAGCCAGGGGGGAGTTGAGTTTATAGCAAGCCAGGGAGAAGTTGAGTTTATAGCC
Organism: Nemertoderma westbladi; assembly: GCA_032718475.1. NCBI lineage: Eukaryota > Metazoa > Xenacoelomorpha > Nemertodermatida > Nemertodermatidae > Nemertoderma > Nemertoderma westbladi. The sequence goes on from JAUCBJ010005250.1 coordinate 7,707, forward strand.
AGCCAGGGAGAAGTTGGGTTTATAGCAAGCCAGGGAGAATTTGAGTTTATAGCCAGCCAGGGAGAAGTTGAGTTTATAGCCAGCCAGGGAGAAGTTGAGTTTATAGCCAGCCAGGGAGAAGTTGAGTTTATAGCCAGCCAGGGAGAAGTTGAGTTTATAGCCAGCCAGGGAGAAGTTGAGTTTATAGCGAGCCAGGGGGAAGTTGAGTTTATAGCCAGCCAGGGGGGAGTTGAGTTTATAGCAAGCCAGGGAGAAGTTGAGTTTATAGCCAGCCAGGGAGAAGTTGGGTTTATAGCAAGCCAGGGAGAATTTGAGTTTATAGCCAGCCAGGGAGAAGTTGAGTTTATAGCCAGCCAGGGAGAAGTTGAGTTTATAGCCAGCCAGGGAGAAGTTGAGTTTATAGCCAGCCAGGGAGAAGTTGAGTTTATAGCGAGCCAGGGGGAAGTTGAGTTTATAGCCAGCCAGGGGGAAGTTGAGTTTATAGCAAGCCATGGAGAAGTTGAGTTTATAGCGAGCCAGGGGGAAGTTGAGTTTATAGCAAGCCAGGGAGAAGTGGAATTTATAGCGAGCCAGGGGGAAGTTGAGTTTATAGCAAGCCAGGGAGAAGTTGAGTTTATAGCAAGCCAGGGAGAAGTTGAGTTTATAGCAAGCCAGGGAGAAGTTGAGTTTATAGCAAGCCAGGGAGAAGTTGAGTTTATAGCAAGCCAGGGAGAAGTTGAGTTTATAGCCAGCCAGAGAGAAGTTTATTTTGTAGCCAGCTGGGAGAAGTTCACTTAAAACAAAAAAAAAATCAACTTATTCCAGGATTATTATTAATATCTGTTACTTAATTCAGCGATTTAATTCGGCGACACGAGATATTAATTCGCCGAGTTGCGATTAGCGTCCACCCAACATTTTAAATAAATTCTATCAACTCCTTCGTTCTATCTTTAAAGTAATTTCCTAAAGATGGTGACAACGTTAATTTGCCGAGCTACCGGCTGGCTACATTGGTCTAATTAGTTTGTTTGTTGAGGTTGCGAAGCAAGGAAATTTCTTTGAGCGAAATAGGCAGATGGTAGAGCGGACAGCCCCATCGTTATGGTAGTAGACCGGCCGCTTTGTTACTGCTGAAGTCTCCTTAGGCCACATTGCATCGTTTTAGTTGCGCCGTAATGCCATATGTTTGTTACATAAATTATTGTTATTTTCCTCCACTCGCGGCGATGTATCGTAATTAAAGCATTTGAAATCGATTCATAGTGACTGGATTCCTTGTAAGCCATTAATTGGAGCCGCTGGGTGAAGGAAGCATTGAAATAATTTGTTATTCAGTTGTACACGATGCATATTGTATGATAGATAGAAGTTAAAAGTTTTAGATAACTCAAGGTCACACAATTTGCATATTATACTGTATCCGTTTCGCAATATAATGAGCCTTTTAGTTCTTGTAATATTTCGCAATTTTTTAGTGGTATGGATTGTATTGTTTTTATGGTTTCTTCATTGTTCGTTCGCTAAAGACACAAATTTTAGTAAACTTTTCAATGACCCTGAATTTGCTGAGGAGTGGTTGGTTCAGTATAACGAAGAAGCTCCGTACAACGCCCGTATTGAATCATTAGCGACATGGAATTATTTCACTAATATTACTGACTCCAACGCTATTGTTTATAGGCACGTGAGGGGTAATATATCCATGGTAAGTGAAGTGTGGGAGAGAGAGGCAATGAGGTTCGACACAAGCAACTTTAGTGATACCGCAATCATTCGCCAACTGAAACTAATTACCTTGGGGAGCACGCTACCTGATCCAGACACCATCGCCTCATTGACCTCTGTTGGTGCTCAGATGACTTCGATTTATAGTAAATCCAGAGTTTGCGACGCTAAAAACACATCATGTCTTCCTTTAGATCCAGATATTCTCCACATAATGGCTACGTCCCGAGACGATAATGAGTTGCTTTATTATTGGAAAGGTTTCAGAGACGAGGTTGGACCAGCTATTAAACCGCTTTACGTTGAGTTTGTTGAGTTGTTAGATAACACCGGTGATTATTCCGATATGGGTGAGGCGTGGAGGTCCGCATACGAAATGGAAGACGGTGACTTCTTAAATGAGGTTAACAACCTCTGGGGAGAGATCCGACCACTGTACGAGCAGCTCCACGCTTACGTTCGGCACAAGTTGAGACTGACTTACGGTGCTGGGATCGTGGACGCATCGGACGGTTTGATTCCGGCTCATCTCCTTGGCAACATGTGGGCCCAGAAGTGGGATGGCGTGTACGATATAGTCGCTCCTTACCCGGAGGTCGCTACTCCGGACGTATCTTCCGAGTTACAACGTCGGAACTACACTGTCGTGGACCTCTTCCGATTGGCCGATGAGTTCTACCAGGGTTTAGGATTTCCTGCCATGCCGGATTCATTTTGGTCTCTTAGTGTTCTAGAACGACCGGCGGATGGGCGTGAAATAGTCTGTCACCCTTCGGCCTTCAACATGCACAACAAAGACGACGTTCGTATCAAGATGTGCGGTGACGTCTCCATGTACACTCTGCTAACTGCGCACCACGAGATGGGTCATTGTCATTATTATCTCGCCTACCAGGGCGGCTCTGTACACACTCATCAACTTCCTTTCGTTTATCAAACAGGCGCCAATCCCGCCTTCCATGAGGCCATCGGTGACACCATCTCTATTTCCGTAGTCACCCCTGATCACCTTCGTTCTATTGGTCTATTCAACTATTCCTCCACCGAGGACTCGTATATAGAAAAGGTTGCAATAAATTTCCTACTTAGACAGGCTCTTCAAAAACTCGCCTTCCTGCCTTTTGGTCTACTAGTGGACCAATGGCGATGGGATGTGTTTAGCGGTAGCGTAGGTCCCGAATCCTACAACTCCCATTGGTGGACGCTGAGGGCGTACTATCAGGGCCTTAAATCTCCTGTACCACGTGACCCCGGGGACTTTGATGCGGGGGCCAAGTATCACGTGGCGGCCAACGTACCGTATATTCGCTACTTCTTCAGTCATCTACTTCAGTTTCAGTTCCATAAGACTCTCTGTGGGGCCGCCAATCACGACGGGCCGTTGTATCGTTGCGATGTGAACGGGAGCCGGGACGCAGGGTCCATGTTGCGTCACATGTTGACCAAAGGGAGTAGCGAACCTTGGCCGTCGGTCCTCGAGTCATTTACGGGTTCCAGTCGAGTGACCACGGGCGGACTCATCGACTACTTCAATCCGCTTTTTAATTGGCTGACAAATTATAATCGACAATGGGGAGATGTTGGTTGGGATGACGGATTCTCCTATAAACGCTAATTGTGTTCCCGTTACCCCCCCCCCCCCCACCACCCGACAATTCCTATTACTCCCCCACCCTCACCATTTATATTATTTTATTAAAACTCCTTTCCCTCAATTGGTAACAACATCGTATATTGCTTTGGTTAGGAAAACGCATCTCTGTACCTGCTTCTATCCCTCAATTGGTAATAACATAGTTAGAAAATTAATCCCTCAATTGGTAATAACATAGTTTACAGTAGTATAGTTATTAATAACATAAAAATATATAATAACAGTACTTTACACAATTTACTTTACACAACACAAACAATACTTACAGTAATTTACAAAATTAATTGTAAAAGTGTATGGGGGGGGGGGGGGGGGGGGGGGGGGGGGTGTAACAGCACGGTTTATGGAGTTTCACTTTTATTTGACTTCCGAATAAAATGTTTGTTGCTGTTGAATTTTTAGTTTTGATTTCAATTTCATTGTAACATATTCCATTACCTAACATAAACGTGTCTCATTTTCCTTATTCATTCAATCGCAAATGTTTGACTTTAATATCGTCGCATTCTCGTATTAGTTACTAATGGCCCTTAATGTTTTTGGTGATCTTTACTTTTTGCTACTATTACACTAAAATTCCTGTCAAGTTTTATCCAATCAAATGCAAGATAAATAAAAAAGTACCCACAGTTCTTCTCTCTGAATTATGTTTTTATTTGTAATGCTGTTTATCGTAGATTAGAGTAGTAATGGTTTACCCTATTTCTGCGACAATTGGACCAACTTCACACCTTGGGTGTTAAGTAGGTCATTAATTAATTAATCAATTAATTAATTGGTCGATTAAACAATTAATTAATTGTTTAATCAATCGATTTGTATCAAATAATGTTGCCAAAGGCAATTTAATTTGACACAAATCAATCAGATAGGGGACGCGCGATGAATAAATTGTACTACAGCAAACGAAATATACAATACAATAGGCACTGTGCAATACAATATACAGTACATTTGTATTATTTTTGCCATACAATAGGTAAAGGTAGAATTAAATAAAAAGACACAATCGAGACCCAAAACATAAATATACCCTCTCACAAAATAAAGTGGCCCCAGTTTGGCCCCGAGTCATCCCTCAATAATCTGCGGCTGCTCGGGCTCTTATTAACCGTAGCATGACTAACCCAATCATCAATGCGTGAATGGGGCCTGCGTGAATGGGGCATGCGATAGAGCTTAAATTATTCAAACCTATAGCTTCGTTATTAATCAATTCATCCAAGAAATTAGAATAAACATCTGGTATGGCATTAGTTTGCATTCTTTCGCATTGTATTGCGAAGCAGTCCACGCGCGTCTAACCGCACATAATTAAATAAGGCCCTCATTTAATACATAAGTTATATACAGTTTATCTTAAATTTATTGAATTTGTTTTTATTTACAACCCGAATTGTTCTACCATATTATAATTTATGTTTTATTATAACAAGCTATACCCTGTTAATCTTTATTAATTTTATTTGTACTGAGGTTTTCGAGGGCGCTGTTTCCAATGGTCCTACTCCCAAAACGATGTAACCTACTGTATAATTAATTACTTAAGTCTGCGAGGTATGCGTAAGTAACAAATCTCGTTTACCAGTTTTCATTAAAAACTATGAAGCTATATTGCTTAAGAGTTCTGAGGGGCGAGCCATGAGGCAAGGTGTTTGATACTTTTTAGATATATTATTACTTAATTTTGACCCCCCAGTCGGTATCTATTACAATATAGGCTATATCTTTTTGCGGAGTAACAGAGTAGTCTGAAGATCCGAGTCTGCTGCTAGAGGGTGAAATGTCTCAAAGTGAAAATCATACAGTAGCTATGAATTGGTTGCTAGGCAATAATACTACATTTTGTATAGTTAGACCTATTGCCGATCGAACAAAAACTGCCCTGGTCCATGTGAGGATCGAACCCACGACCTATTGGAGATGTGATTTCAAAGCAACCACTACACCAAGGTGGAACAGTAACGTTCGAATTTGTTCGTTAACGTTCGAATTTGTAAGACTCTGATTTAAGACCTGAGGCACTCCCCACAGCCACAGCCACAACCACAACCACAGCCACAGCCACAGCCACAACCACAGCCACAGCCACAGCCACAGCCACAGCCACAGCCACAGCCACAGCCACAACCACAACCACAGCCACAACCACAACCACAACCACAACCACAGCCACAACCACAGCCACAGCCACAGCCACAGCCACAACCACAGCCACAGCCACAACCACAGCCACACCACAGCCACAACCACAGCCACAGCCACAGCCACAACCCAGCCACAGCCACAGCCACAGCCACAGCCACAGCCACAACCACAGCCACAGCCACAAGCCACAGCCACAGCCACAGCCACAGCCACAGCCACAGCCACAGCCACAGCCACAGCCACAGCCACAACCACAGCCACAGCCACAGCCACACCACAGCCACAACCACACCACAGCCACAGCCACAGCCACAACCACAGCCACAGCCACAGACCACAGCCACAACCACAGCCACAACCACAGCCACAACCACAGCCACAACCACAACCACAGCCTCACCTTCACCCACTTTATTGTTAAATACGCCTGAGAAAAATTCAAGAAACATCTGGTTTACAATAGATTATTCTTTTTTCACAACTCCATTCTAGCCTCCCTCTATAAAAGCCCCCATTCACCGCATTCTCATTCATTCTCTAATTTTTATTTTTAAAAGTTTTATTTATTTTCATAAAAGTTCTATTTATTTAAAATTTTGTAAAATCATTCAGCGAAAATTCATAATATCAATTGACATTGCTATATAATGCTTTTATTTATTTTCATAAAAGTTTTATTTATTTAAAATTTTGTAAAATCATTCAGCGAAAATTCATAATATCAATTGACATTGCTATATAATGCCTAGCTATGAAAGATGTTTGGTTTGTAATAAAGAAATGAGACGAGACAGTATATCCCGTCATATGAGTATACATAGAAAGGAAGGTGTAATGGAACCATTACCAAAGAAATTAAAAAATAATGATGATATTTTTAGTGAAGAAGAAAACAAAAAGAGAGTTGAGAGTGATTTTCTAGAGATTAAACAAATGATGAAACATAAATTCGAGAAAATCATGAATATTTTGAAGAATATACAGAAACAGCCACATAGTGAAAAGGACGATGAGAGTGAGGAAGAGAATAAATCAGAGGAAAGTGAGAATGATGAAACGGAGAGTGAGATAGAGAAAGAAGAAAATGAGAGTGGTGGTGAAGAAAATGAGAGCGAGAAAGAAGTCGAGGAACATGAAAGTGGTGAGGATAATGACTCAGATAATGAGGAGATATTAAGACATGTATTAGGAAATAAAAATAAATTGCAGAAGATAATTAGACAATTGAATGAAATGCAGAAACATTCGCATAAGGAGAGTGATAATGATGGAAATGAGAGTGATGGGGATGAATCGGAGGAGAGTAGCGATGACAGTGAGGAAGAATCAGAGGAGAGTAGCGATGACAGTGAGGAAGAATCAGAGGAGAGTAGCGATGACAGTGAGGAAGCATCAGAGGAGAATGACAATGAAAATGGACAGAGAATCAGAGTAGGGAATGGAAAAGTTATATCTCCAGCAACTGTTGTATATCCTAGGATTATGAACAGTAACAGTCGTACAGTTAATGTGAGACAGTGCAGAAGATAATTAGACAATTGAATGAAATGTTACAATGTGTTATAACTTATGTGTTACAATGTGTTATATCTTAAATGTTACTCTGCTATATGTATATGTATATGTGTTATGTTATAAATATATATTTCAATGTTGCTATATTAAAAATATGAAAATAGTCGACTATATTTCATTTTTCTTTTTCAACTTTGGATAAATAATATAGGGGTTAAACAAAGAACATCAAAACAGTTAAACAGTTACATTTAACATTTAGACAGTAAACAGTAACAGTAAACATTTACATGACCAGTTGCGGTGAATGGGGGCTTTTATAGAGGGAGGCTAGAATGGAGTTGTGAAAAAAGAATAATCTATTGTAAACCAGATGTTTCTTGAATTTTTCTCAGGCGTATTTAACAATAAAGTGGGTGAAGGTGAGGCTGTGGTCTGTGGTTGTGGCTGTGGTTGTGGCTGTGGTTGTGGCTGTGGTTGTGGCTGTGGCTGTGGTTGTGGCTGTGGCTGTGGCTGTGGTTGTGGCTGTGGCTGTGGGTGTGGTTGTGGTTGTGGCTGTGGCTGTGGCTGTGGTTGTGGCTGTGGTTGTGGCTGTGGCTGTGGCTGTGGCTGTGGTTGTGGCTGTGGCTGTGGCTGTGGTTGTGGCTGTGGCTGTGGCTGTGGCTGTGGCTGTGGTTGTGGCTGTGGCTGTGTGTGCTGTGGCTGTGGTTGTGGCTGTGGCTGTGGCTGTGGCTGTGGCTGTGGCTGTGGTGTGGTGTGGCTGTGGCTGTGGCTGTGGCTGTGGCTGTGGCTGTGGTGGCTGTGGTGTGGCTGTGGCTGTGGCTGTGGCTGTGGCTGTGGTGTGGCTGTGGCTGTGGCTGTGGCTGTGGCTGTGGCTGTGGTTGTGGCTGTGGTTGTGGCTGTGGCTGTGGTTGTGGCTGTGGCTGTGGCTGTGGCTGTGGCTGTGGTTGTGGCTGTGGTTGTGGCTGTGGTTGTGGCTGTGGTTGTGGCTGTGGCTGTGGCTGTGGCTGTGGCTGTGGCTGTGGTTGTGGCTGTGGCTGTGGCTGTGGTTGTGGTTGTGGCTGTGGCTGTGGGGAGTGCCTCAGGTCTTAAATCAGAGTCTTACAAATTCGAACGTTAACGAACAAATTCGAACGTTACTGTTCCACCTTGGTGTAGTGGTTGCTTTGAAATCACATCTCCAATAGGTCGTGGGTTCGATCCTCACATGGACCAGGGCAGTTTTTGTTCGATCGGCAATAGGTCTAACTATACAAAATGTAGTATTATTGCCTAGCAACCAATTCATAGCTACTGTATGATTTTCACTTTGAGACATTTCACCCTCTAGCAGCAGACTCGGATCTTCAGACTACTCTGTTACTCCGCAAAAAGATATAGCCTATATTGTAATAGATACCGACTGGGGGGTCAAAATTAAGTAATAATATATCTAAAAAGTATCAAACACCTTGCCTCATGGCTCGCCCCTCAGAACTCTTAAGCAATATAGCTTCATAGTTTTTAATGAAAACTGGTAAACGAGATTTGTTACTTACGCATACCTCGCAGACTTAAGTAATTAATTATACAGTAGGTTACATCGTTTTGGGAGTAGGACCATTGGAAACAGCGCCCTCGAAAACCTCAGTACAAATAAAATTAATAAAGATTAACAGGGTATAGCTTGTTATAATAAAACATAAATTATAATATGGTAGAACAATTCGGGTTGTAAATAAAAACAAATTCAATAAATTTAAGATAAACTGTATATAACTTATGTATTAAATGAGGGCCTTATTTAATTATGTGCGGTTAGACGCGCGTGGACTGCTTCGCAATACAATGCGAAAGAATGCAAACTAATGCCATACCAGATGTTTATTCTAATTTCTTGGATGAATTGATATAATAACGAAGCTGTGGGTTTGAATAATTTAAGCTCTATCGCAGGCCCCATTCACGCAGGCCCCATTCACGCATTGATGATTGGGTTAGTCATGCTACGGTTAATAAGAGCCCGAGCAGCCACAGATTATTGAGGGATGACTCGGGGCCAAACTGGGCCCACTTTATTTTCGTGAAAGGGTATATTTATGTTTTGGGCCTCGATTGCGTCTTTATATTTAATTCTATCATTTCTATTGTACGGCAAAAATAATACAAATGTATTGTATATTGTAATGTACAGTGCCTATTGTATTGTATATTTCATTTGTTATAGTACAATTTATTCATCTCGCGTCCCCCTATCTGATTGATTTGTATCAAATTAAATTGCCTTTGGCAACATTATTTGATACGAGTCGATTGATTAAACAATTAATTAATTGTTTAATCGACCAATTAATTAATTGATTAATTAATTAATGACCTACTTAACACCCAAGGTGTGAAGTGGGACTAAACTGTCGCCGAGAGTGGCATACTATTACTACTTACATATATACACACAAAACACAAAACATATATATAAGAAAATATATAGATAACAATTACAAATTATGGTATGCCGGTACATTGATTGAACTTGAGGAAATATAACTCGACATAGAAAAACATGCAGCTGTAAATACCGCAAAAAAAAGACAGCAAATCGGTAGAGATTAGAAAATCGGTAGAGATTAGCGAATCGGTAGAGATTAGCGAATCGGTAGAGATTAGCGATTCTATTAGAGCGTTCTACGAACCTCGAGTTCCTTATTGAGTTGGAGAACCTCCCCCGATCTGTCTTCGATATCGGAGTCTATAAGACCCCCACCGGCGGTGCTGTGGAGATTGTTGTTATGGTTGTAAAACACGGAAGCGCCGACAATATCACCGCCGTCTCGGGTTTTTCCGCCGGTTAAATTTACACCGGAAGCGCACCAAATCTGTAAGAAACACACAACGGTAACGGTTAGAGATGATACAAGCCCCGCCCTGTCTATACTGGATGCTCCTCTACCAGTGTTAGGTAACCTAACCCAGGAGGCACACTTGGTTCAGGGTGTAACAAATGGACCCCTACAGTCGGCAGCAGGGCTGTAGGCCATGGATAGGCGGAAGGTAATCAACCAACGGCTAGACATGCTGACAAGGTCGGCGGAAGGTAATCAACCAACGGCGACCTACTGCGAAGACGCTTGTAGGAGTTGCGACCACAAGCGGTTTACTCCCGCAACTGAAAGACATGAGTATGAGAACCCTCCAGGAGAAATACCGGCTCGGTCGTCGCCCGGGTCAACAAGGACCGCGTCCCTCAGTGGTACACCAGGCTGGGGTCGATAAATTGGCTACTGGAACAGAAGACAGAGAAGAAAGAAGAACCAACCTGTTGAAATGTAAAAAGACACTAAAGATTGCTACAATGAACGCACGCACGCTGAAAGCACAGAGCAAACAGGGTGACATGGTCGCTCTGGCAATGGAATATTCATCGACATCATCTGCATCCAAGAACATCGGATTTGTCATGAAGACACTGCCATGAAGTACAATGACATTGGAAATGGATGGACGTTAGTAACAAGCTCAGCAGTAAGAAACTCGGCCAATGCATCAATTGGTGGAGTAGGAATTCTGCTAAGCCCATTTGCACTTAAGACCCTAAACAACATCGAATCTATAAATTCCAGGGTTATGATCGCAACATTTGATGGGAATCCCAAGACAACAGTTATATGTTGCTACAGTCCAACCAATGCATCAGAGCCAGAACAAGCAGTCAAGTTTTATGAAGAACTGACTGGACTTATTAAGGACATCCCGAAACACAATGTTAAAGTCATTGCTGGTGACCTGAATGCGCAAATTGGCCCAGAAGACATCAAGGGTTACACCTATAACACCAGTTCTAACAGAAATGGGTACTTACTCTTAGACCTAATGGAAGAATGTGAATTGATACCAACAAACAACACATTCGAAAAGAGTAAGGGGAAGCTATGGACCTTTCAATACCCTAATGGAACCAAAGCACAACTGGATTACATCCTTATAAACAAAAAGTGGAGAAATAGCATGATCAACTGCGAGGCATACAGCTCGTTCAACCTAATTGGTTCGGACCACAGAATTGTGACTGCAGAGATCAGACTCAGTTTGAGAGCCAGCAAACCCAGGACAAGCAAGAAAATCAACTATGACTGGGAGAAACTCAGAACTGACAATGCTGTAAAGGATGCTTATACAGTAGAAGTTCAAAACCGCTTTGAAGCACTTCAGTCAATGGATGAAGACCGATCCACCGATTCAATATACCAGAATATAATAACAGCCCACAAGGAATCAGCTAAGAGGCATATCCCCCAGAAACCTAAACGAAAACAGTATGTGCCATGGCAAAACTCTGAGGTTACTTGTAAGAGAGAAGATCTTAAGATAGCCTACAAAGTTAAAACCGAACAACCAACAACCGAAAACATTAACAAGGTTGAGAAAGCTAAAGACGATCTTAAATTGGCCTACAACATCAGCCAAGAAAAGTACATACAGGATAAAACTGAAGCAATTACAACTGCTCACATACAGCAACAATCAAGACTTACCTGGCAAACTGTAAATGAGGTATCTGGTCGGAAAAGTTGTGCAAAGGGGCGCCTCAAAGCCGATAGTCCTGAAGAACGTGTTGGGAAGTGGAAAAATCACTTCAGCAACTTGCTTGGGCAGCCACCAAACATCGAGGTCAGCCCTACAAGGAAAATATATGACAAGACACTACCTATAGAAACAGGGGACTTCACACCTGCCGAACTCCAAAGAAGCATTAAAAGCATGTCCAATAATAAAGCGAGTGGATTAGATGAAATCCCAGCGGAGGTATGGAAAACCGGAGTGCTAAATAGACCATTATTGAATGTTTGCAACCGGATGTTAAAAGGGGAAAAGCCACCACTAATTTGGACTAAAGGTCAACTAAAGCCTCTCCCCAAGAAATGAGACCTCGGCATACCAACAAACTATCGTGGGATCTGTCTGCTTGTGGTAGCTGCCAAAATATACAATAAAATGATTCTATATAGGATTAGGCCTCACATAGAGAAACTACTGCGTAAGAGCCAAAACGGATTTCGACCAAGTAGATCAACAATAGCTCAGATACTTGCACTTCGGAGACTGATTGAAGGAATTAAGTCAAAGAATCTCCCCGCAGTCATGACTTTTGTGGACTTCAAGAAGGCATTCGACTCCATCCATAGAGGTAAAATGCTTGAAATCCTAAGAGCTTATGGAATACCAGAAGTAATTGTTGCTGGCATTGGATTGTTATATTGTGACACAGAAGCGCAGGTACTCTCACCAGATAGATGGTGAAACTGAGTTTTTCTCAATCCTGGCTGGCGTACTGCAAGGTGACACATTAGCACCATTACTATTTGTAATTGTGCTGGATTACGCAATGAGGACGGCCACAAAGGGTGCAGATCTGGGATTCACACTTCAAGAACGCAGAAGTAGTAGATATCCGGCAACTACAGTCACATACACCGACTTTGCGGATGACATCGCCCTGCTCTCTAATACGCTAGCAGATGCACAGCTTCTACTAAATAAAGTGGAGAGGGCTGCTAAGGAGGTTGGATTGCATATAAATGCTACCAAGACCGAATTCATGACCTTTAATGTTGATGGAAACTTGACAACCATTGATAATAATCAACTAAGGAAGGTCGATGACTTCCAGTACCTTGGATCATGGATAGAGAGTAGCAAAAAGGACATAGAAGTTAGGAAAGCAAAGGCTTGGGTAGCTCTATCAAAAATGGATACCATCTGGAAATCAGATCTCTCCAGGCACCTGAAGACCAAGTTCTTTCGAGCCACAGTGGAAAGTGTATTTTTATACGGGGGTGAGACCTGGACACTGACTAAATCACTTGAACAACGAATTGATGGTTGCTACACAAGACTACTAAGGGCAGCCCTACTACTACTACTACTAGGATCGGCATGCTGCATTGCAGCTGCATTTTTAAGAATGCTGTGCCGGCTTGTCAACAAAATTGCGCCGCCACAACTCCCTATCACCCATGACATTTGCTAGATCATCCGCATCTTCAAGGCCAGTGTCCTTTAAGATGCGTCTCAAGAAAGTCATGGGCTGTCCACCATGCTTATTCACTCCATGAGGCTGCCAAAGTACAAGATTTTGCACTGGCTGGTCCTCACGGCGAAAGCAATGTCCTGCAAAGTGGAGGCGATTTTGTTCTAGTGTCAAGCTTGGGGGAACCAATGAGACACCTCCAATGTTATATAGTGTCTGGTTGGAGATGTGTGCAATGTACTTGACACAATGAACCCGGCGTAGCATTCTTGTGAATGTGTCATCCAGAGATTTGGTGTCCTCAGCAGTTAGAGCCCAGCATGGACTCCCATAGAGGAGTACTGGAACTACTGCTGCTCTAAATAATCGGACCTTAAGTTTCCGATTAATTCTCGGTGACTTCCAAATCCTGGAAAGCCTATTCAAGGCTGCCCATGCCTTTCCCTTACGTATTCGAAGGTCCTCACCTGACATCCGGATCCATGATCCCAGGTAACAGAAGTCGTCCACATGCTCAAGCATACCATCCTTTGAGCTTATGCTGATCCGATCAGAGACTTGCTGAGGACTTTCAAAGTTAACTGTCAGAATTTTGGTCTTTCTGGAGTTAATAAAAAGACCAACACTAGAAGCAGCATGTTCTAATGAGCTGAGGAACCGTTGGGCTCCCTCTAAAGATTCTGAGAGTACTCCTAAGTCATCAGCAAAGTCTAGATCAGTTAGGTACTTGGCAGGATTTCCTCGACTTCTGGAGCCAGTAGGTGGAGTTATCATCACCCCATCATCATTATGATGATCTAAGGACATGCGTAGAACATAGTCAACCACAATAATGAACAAGAATGGTGCAAGTGTGTCTCCTTGGAGGACGCCCCATAACATTTCAAATGGTTCTGTGTCACCGTCAACAGTAGACACAAATGTTGTCGAACCATCGTATACTGATCTGATTGCTGCAATAATTTCATCAGGAATCCCATATAATGAAAGTATGCTGAAACATACGTGAGCGAGAGGAGACTGAATCAAAGGCCTTGAAGAAGTCAACAAAGATAACAGCCAGATGCCTGTCTTTCTTTTTTGATAATTCTTCAATTATCCTTCTAAGTGCCAAAATGGAGCAGCTATAGCCCTAAACATCAGCTGGAGACAACACATGACAAACGCCGAGCTTTATGGTACAATACCACCTGTATCAACCACCCTCCGTGAACGCAGATTAAGATTCAGTGGTCACTGCTGGCGAAGTAAAGACGAGGTCATACCAGATCTACTTCTCTGACAACCAACTCATGGAAAGCGTAGTCGTGGACGACCTGCCATAACATATATAGATCAACTTGAAAGGGATACTGAACTTGGGAGAAACGAAATTGCGACAACTATGGAGAATCGGGAAGCCTGGAAGGGTCTAATGTCCACTGTCCGAGTTCGCTCGACCTAGTAAGTAGTAGTACGGAACGGTTACGGTACGGTTACGGTACGGTTACGGAACGGTTACGGTACGGTAACGGTAACAGTAGCGGTAATGGAAACGGGCCACTATTTCAACAGTTGTCTGAGATAACTACCTTCAAAGTTCAAACCTTCCCGCGCAAAACTACATGTATGGGCCTATGGGGTCTGGTTGGTTAATAGTGTCTGACAGGAAGGAAGAACACCACCGAGCTAAAATTATATTTACGGGGGTTTTCGGGGTCGCTGATTTAATTTCTTCTATACGTGGTAGAATGTAGTCTGTCTTAATGTTTTCTCAAGTTCCCTCTAACGATGGCGCAAAATACAAATATTTTTTTCCGGGTTTCTTTACCCATTTCTACCGAACTATATCCCATTATGCATTTTTTAAATTAATTTTAATAAAACAAAATTTTGCATTAACAGCTCAACTCCAATTTATTTAATAAATATCACCTGGCAGCAATACTCGAGCTGAATATTTAATTATTTGTACTTCCCTCCTGTTTCACTCTAGCATACTTGAGGCCGGTAGGTCCCTTAAAACTGCCCGTTCAATAGAAGTGTATTAGATGGGAGTGTGAGTGTCAAGGACTAGTGGCTGAACTGGTTAGCGCTACTGATGAGGCCTGTTAGGCTGAAACGTACGTATAGCGCTGGTTCAACCCCCGGTGACGCGCTTTTTCATTTTTTCCATTTCTGAACAAAACCATAATATTACATCTCTAATACTTTATATAACTATACCGTTTCTATTACTTTATATAACTATACCGTTTCTATTACTTTATATAACTATACCGTTTCTATTACTTTATATAACTATACCGTTTCTATTACTTTATATAACTAAACCGTTTCTATTACTTTATATAACTAAACCGTTTCTATTACTTTATATAACTATACCGTTTCTATTACTTTATATAACTATACCGTTTCTATTACTTTATATAACTATACCGTTTCTATTACTTTATATAACTATACCGTTTCTATTACTTTATATAACTATACCGTTTCTATTACTTTATATAACTATACCGTTTCTATTACTTTATATAACTATACCGTTTCTATTACTTTATATAACTATACCGTTTCTATTACTTTATATAACTATACCGTTTCTATTACTTTATATAACTATACCGTTTCTATTACTTTATATAACTATACCGTTTCTATTACTTTATATAACTATACCGTTTCTATTACTTTATATAACTATACCGTTTCTATTACTTTATATAACTATACCGTTTCTATTACTTTATATAACTATACCGTTTCTATTACTTTATATAACTATACCGTTTCTATTACTTTATATAACTATACCGTTTCTATTACTTTATATAACTAAACCGTTTCTATTACTTTATATAACTAAACCGTTTCTATTACTTTATATAACTATACCGTTTCTATTACTTTATATAACTATACCGTTTCTATTACTTTATATAACTATACCGTTTCTATTACTTTATATAACTATACCGTTTCTATTACTTTATATAACTATACCGTTTCTATTACTTTATATAACTATACCGTTTCTATTACTTTATATAACTATACCGTTTCTATTACTTTATATAACTATACCGTTTCTATTACTTTATATAACTATACCGTTTCTATTACTTTATATAACTATACCGTTTCTATTACTTTATATAACTATACCGTTTCTATTACTTTATATAACTATACCGTTTCTATTACTTTATATAACTATACCGTTTCTATTACTTTATATAACTATACCGTTTCTATTACTTTATATAACTATACCGTTTCTATTACTTTATATAACTAAACCGTTTCTATTACTTTATATAACTAAACCGTTTCTATTACTTTATATAACTATACCGTTTCTATTACTTTATATAACTATACCGTTTCTATTACTTTATATAACTATACCGTTTCTATTACTTTATATAACTATACCGTTTCTATTACTTTATATAACTATACCGTTTCTATTACTTTATATAACTATACCGTTTCTATTACTTTATATAACTATACCGTTTCTATTACTTTATATAACTATACCGCTTCTATTACTTTATATAACTATACCGTTTCTATTACTTTATATAACTATACCGTTTCTGCCAACCTTTAGTGTATCATCCTGTACCAATAGAGGTCGACAGTAGACAGGAACCGGTACACCCAAGACTATCCGACCGGTTGGTTTACCAGCACGGTTGCTAGGCAGCGACCAACCATAGGCCTGCATTCTGCCGTCCGGTTCGCTGCGCCGCCTACCGGTTGAACCGCGCATCGAGGACGCGGCAGATCTGCGTCGACGAATAGAATCCGAACCGCTGCGACTAAAGATACAAAATTAATAAATTGTAACAAAATGGAATTCAGAAACTCACAAAGTCACTAATATTATGACGGGGTTACTATAAATAGTGAATGATAGAGATAGAGAGAGATAGACTACTGGGTTACTATAAATAGTGAATGAGATAGATAGAGAGAGATCGACTACTGGGTTACTATAAATAGTGAATGAGATAGATAGAGAGAGATAGACTACTGGGTTACTATAAATAGTGAATGAGATAGATAGAGAGAGATAGACTACTGGGTTACTATAAATAGTGAATGAGATAGATAGAGAGAGATAGACTACTGGGTTACTATAAATAGTGAATGATAGAGATAGAGAGAGATAGATTACTGGGTTACTATAAATAGTGAATGATAGAGATAGACTACTGGGTTACTATAAATAGTGAATGATAGAGATAGACTACTGGGTTACTATAAATAGTGAATGAGATAGATAGAGAGAGATAGACTACTGGGTTACTATAAATAGTGAATGATAGAGATAGACTACTGGGTTACTATAAATAGTGAATGATAGAGATAGACTACAGGGTTACTATAAATAGTGAATGATAGAGATAGACTACTGGGTTACTATAAATAGTGAATGATAGAGATAGACTACAGGGTTACTATAAATAGTGAATGAGATAGATAGAGAGAGATAGACTACTGGGTTACTATAAATAGTGAATGATAGAGATAGACTACTGGGTTACTATAAATAGTGAATGATAGAGATAGACTACTGGGTTACTATAAATAGTGAATGATAGAGATAGACTACTGGGTTACTATAAATAGTGAATGAGATAGATAGAGAGAGATAGACTACTGGGTTACTATAAATAGTGAATGATAGAGATAGACTACTGGGTTACTATAAATAGTGAATGATAGAGATAGACTACAGGGTTACTATAAATAGTGAATGATAGAGATAGACTACTGGGTTACTATAAATAGTGAATGATAGAGATAGACTACAGGGTTACTATAAATAGTGAATGAGATAGATAGAGAGAGATAGACTACTGGGTTACTATAAATAGTGAATGATAGAGATAGACTACAGGGTTACTATAAATAGTGAATGATAGAGATAGACTACAGGGTTACTATAAATAGTGAATGATAGAGATAGACTACTGGGTTACTATAAATAGTGAATGATAGAGATAGACTACAGGGTTACTATAAATAGTGAATGAGATAGATAGAGAGAGATAGACTACTGGGTTACTATAAATAGTGAATGAGATAGATAGATAGAGATAGACTACAGGGTTACTATAAATAGTGAATGATAGAGATAGACTACTGGGTTACTATAAATAGTGAATGATAGAGATAGACTACAGGGTTACTATAAATAGTGAATGATAGAGATAGACTACTGGGTTACTATAAATAGTGAATGAGATAGATAGATAGAGATAGACTACTGGGTTACTATAAATAGTGAATGAGATAGATAGATAGAGATAGACTACTGGGTTACTATAAATAGTGAATGAGATAGATAGATAGAGATAGACTACAGGGTTACTATAAATAGTGAATGAGATAGATAGATAGAGATAGACTACAGGGTTACTATAAATAGTGAATGATAGAGATAGACTACTGGGTTACTATAAATAGTGAATGATAGAGATAGACTACAGGGTTACTATAAATAGTGAATGATAGAGATAGACTACTGGGTTACTATAAATAGTGAATGAGATAGATAGATAGAGATAGACTACTGGGTTACTATAAATAGTGAATGATAGAGATAGACTACAGGGTTACTATAAATAGTGAATGATAGAGATAGACTACAGGGTTACTATAAATAGTGAATGATAGAGATAGACTACTGGGTTACTATAAATAGTGAATGATAGAGATAGACTACAGGGTTACTATAAATAGTGAATGAGATAGATAGAGAGAGATAGACTACTGGGTTACTATAAATAGTGAATGAGATAGATAGATAGAGATAGACTACAGGGTTACTATAAATAGTGAATGATAGAGATAGACTACTGGGTTACTATAAATAGTGAATGATAGAGATAGACTACTGGGTTACTATAAATAGTGAATGATAGAGATAGACTACAGGGTTACTATAAATAGTGAATGATAGAGATAGACTACTGGGTTACTATAAATAGTGAATGATAGAGATAGACTACAGGGTTACTATAAATAGTGAATGAGATAGATAGAGAGAGATAGACTACTGGGTTACTATAAATAGTGAATGAGATAGATAGATAGAGATAGACTACAGGGTTACTATAAATAGTGAATGATAGAGATAGACTACTGGGTTACTATAAATAGTGAATGATAGAGATAGACTACAGGGTTACTATAAATAGTGAATGATAGAGATAGACTACTGGGTTACTATAAATAGTGAATGAGATAGATAGATAGAGATAGACTACTGGGTTACTATAAATAGTGAATGAGATAGATAGATAGAGATAGACTACTGGGTTACTATAAATAGTGAATGAGATAGATAGATAGAGATAGACTACAGGGTTACTATAAATAGTGAATGAGATAGATAGATAGAGATAGACTACAGGGTTACTATAAATAGTGAATGAGATAGATAGATAGAGATAGACTACTGGGTTACTATAAATAGTGAATGAGATAGATAGAGAGAGATAGACTACTGGGTTACTATAAATAGTGAATGAGATAGATAGAGAGAGATAGACTACTGGGTTACTATAAATAGTGAATGATAGAGATAGACTACAGGGTTACTATAAATAGTGAATGAGATAGATAGAGAGAGATAGACTACTGGGTTACTATAAATAGTGAATGAGATAGATAGATAGAGATAGACTACTGGGTTACTATAAATAGTGAATGAGATAGATAGAGAGAGATAGACTACTGGGTTACTATAAATAGTGAATGAGATAGATAGAGAGAGATAGACTACTGGGTTACTATAAATAGTGAATGATAGAGATAGACTACAGGGTTACTATAAATAGTGAATGAGATAGATAGAGAGAGATAGACTACTGGGTTACTATAAATAGTGAATGAGATAGATAGAGAGAGATAGACTACTGGGTTACTATAAATAGTGAATGATAGAGATAGACTACTGGGTTACTATAAATAGTGAATGATAGAGATAGACTACTGGGTTACTATAAATAGTGAATGAGATAGATAGAGAGAGATAGACTACTGGGTTACTATAAATAGTGAATGAGATAGATAGAGAGAGATAGACTACTGGGTTACTATAAATAGTGAATGAGATAGATAGAGAGAGATAGACTACTGGGTTACTATAAATAGTGAATGAGATAGATAGAGAGAGATAGACTACTGGGTTACTATAAATAGTGAATGATAGAGATAGACTACAGGGTTACTATAAATAGTGAATGAGATAGATAGAGAGAGATAGACTACTGGGTTACTATAAATAGTGAATGATAGAGATAGACTACTGGGTTACTATAAATAGTGAATGATAGAGATAGACTACTGGGTTACTATAAATAGTGAATGAGATAGATAGAGAGAGATAGACTACTGGGTTACTATAAATAGTGAATGATAGAGATAGACTACAGGGTTACTATAAATAGTGAATGAGATAGATAGAGAGAGATAGACTACTGGGTTACTATAAATAGTGAATGATAGAGATAGACTACTGGGTTACTATAAATAGTGAATGATAGAGATAGACTACTGGGTTACTATAAATAGTGAATGATAGAGATAGACTACAGGGTTACTATAAATAGTGAATGAGATAGATAGAGAGAGATAGACTACTGGGTTACTATAAATAGTGAATGAGATAGATAGAGAGAGATAGACTACTGGGTTACTATAAATAGTGAATGAGATAGATAGAGAGAGATAGACTACTGGGTTACTATAAATAGTGAATGATAGAGATAGACTACAGGGTTACTATAAATAGTGAATGAGATAGATAGAGAGAGATAGACTACTGGGTTACTATAAATAGTGAATGATAGAGATAGACTACTGGGTTACTATAAATAGTGAATGATAGAGATAGACTACTGGGTTACTATAAATAGTGAATGAGATAGATAGAGAGAGATAGACTACTGGGTTACTATAAATAGTGAATGAGATAGATAGAGAGAGATAGACTACTGGGTTACTATAAATAGTGAATGATAGAGATAGACTACTGGGTTACTATAAATAGTGAATGATAGAGATAGACTACTGGGTTACTATAAATAGTGAATGAGATAGATAGAGAGAGATAGACTACTGGGTTACTATAAATAGTGAATGAGATAGATAGAGAGAGATAGACTACTGGGTTACTATAAATAGTGAATGAGATAGATAGAGAGAGATAGACTACTGGGTTACTATAAATAGTGAATGAGATAGATAGAGAGAGATAGACTACTGGGTTACTATAAATAGTGAATGATAGAGATAGACTACTGGGTTACTATAAATAGTGAATGATAGAGATAGACTACTGGGTTACTATAAATAGTGAATGATAGAGATAGACTACAGGGTTACTATAAATAGTGAATGAGATAGATAGAGAGAGATAGACTACTGGGTTACTATAAATAGTGAATGAGATAGATAGAGAGAGATAGACTACTGGGTTACTATAAATAGTGAATGAGATAGATAGAGAGAGATAGACTACTGGGTTACTATAAATAGTGAATGATAGAGATAGACTACTGGGTTACTATAAATAGTGAATGAGATAGATAGAGAGAGATAGACTACTGGGTTACTATAAATAGTGAATGATAGAGATAGACTACTGGGTTACTATAAATAGTGAATGATAGAGATAGACTACTGGGTTACTATAAATAGTGAATGAGATAGATAGAGAGAGATAGACTACTGGGTTACTATAAATAGTGAATGATAGAGATAGACTACTGGGTTACTATAAATAGTGAATGATAGAGATAGACTACTGGGTTACTATAAATAGTGAATGAGATAGATAGAGAGAGATAGACTACTGGGTTACTATAAATAGTGAATGAGATAGATAGAGAGAGATAGACTACTGGGTTACTATAAATAGTGAATGATAGAGATAGACTACTGGGTTACTATAAATAGTGAATGATAGAGATAGACTACTGGGTTACTATAAATAGTGAATGAGATAGATAGAGAGAGATAGACTACTGGGTTACTATAAATAGTGAATGAGATAGATAGAGAGAGATAGACTACTGGGTTACTATAAATAGTGAATGAGATAGATAGAGAGAGATAGACTACTGGGTTACTATAAATAGTGAATGAGATAGATAGAGAGAGATAGACTACTGGGTTACTATAAATAGTGAATGATAGAGATAGACTACTGGGTTACTATAAATAGTGAATGATAGAGATAGACTACTGGGTTACTATAAATAGTGAATGATAGAGATAGACTACTGGGTTACTATAAATAGTGAATGAGATAGATAGAGAGAGATAGACTACTGGGTTACTATAAATAGTGAATGAGATAGATAGAGAGAGATAGACTACTGGGTTACTATAAATAGTGAATGAGATAGATAGAGAGAGATAGACTACTGGGTTACTATAAATAGTGAATGATAGAGATAGACTACAGGGTTACTATAAATAGTGAATGAGATAGATAGAGAGAGATAGACTACTGGGTTACTATAAATAGTGAATGATAGAGATAGACTACTGGGTTACTATAAATAGTGAATGATAGAGATAGACTACTGGGTTACTATAAATAGTGAATGAGATAGATAGAGAGAGATAGACTACTGGGTTACTATAAATAGTGAATGAGTATGAGATAGACTACTGGGTTACTATAAATAGTGAATGATAGAGATAGACTACTGGGTTACTATAAATAGTGAATGAGATAGATAGAGAGAGATAGACTACTGGGTTACTATAAATAGTGAATGAGATAGATAGAGAGAGATAGACTACTGGGTTACTATAAATAGTGAATGATAGAGATAGACTACTGGGTTACTATAAATAGTGAATGATAGAGATAGACTACTGGGTTACTATAAATAGTGAATGAGATAGATAGAGAGAGATAGACTACTGGGTTACTATAAATAGTGAATGAGATAGATAGAGAGAGATAGACTACTGGGTTACTATAAATAGTGAATGAGATAGATAGAGAGAGATAGACTACTGGGTTACTATAAATAGTGAATGAGATAGATAGAGAGAGATAGACTACTGGGTTACTATAAATAGTGAATGATAGAGATAGACTACTGGGTTACTATAAATAGTGAATGATAGAGATAGACTACTGGGTTACTATAAATAGTGAATGATAGAGATAGACTACAGGGTTACTATAAATAGTGAATGAGATAGATAGAGAGAGATAGACTACTGGGTTACTATAAATAGTGAATGAGATAGATAGAGAGAGATAGACTACTGGGTTACTATAAATAGTGAATGAGATAGATAGAGAGAGATAGACTACTGGGTTACTATAAATAGTGAATGATAGAGATAGACTACAGGGTTACTATAAATAGTGAATGAGATAGATAGAGAGAGATAGACTACTGGGTTACTATAAATAGTGAATGATAGAGATAGACTACTGGGTTACTATAAATAGTGAATGATAGAGATAGACTACTGGGTTACTATAAATAGTGAATGAGATAGATAGAGAGAGATAGACTACTGGGTTACTATAAATAGTGAATGAGATAGATAGAGAGAGATAGACTACTGGGTTACTATAAATAGTGAATGAGATAGATAGAGAGAGATAGACTACTGGGTTACTATAAATAGTGAATGAGATAGATAGAGAGAGATAGACTACTGGGTTACTATAAATAGTGAATGATAGAGATAGACTACTGGGTTACTATAAATAGTGAATGATAGAGATAGACTACTGGGTTACTATAAATAGTGAATGATAGAGATAGACTACAGGGTTACTATAAATAGTGAATGAGATAGATAGAGAGAGATAGACTACTGGGTTACTATAAATAGTGAATGAGATAGATAGAGAGAGATAGACTACTGGGTTACTATAAATAGTGAATGAGATAGATAGAGAGAGATAGACTACTGGGTTACTATAAATAGTGAATGATAGAGATAGACTACAGGGTTACTATAAATAGTGAATGAGATAGATAGAGAGAGATAGACTACTGGGTTACTATAAATAGTGAATGATAGAGATAGACTACTGGGTTACTATAAATAGTGAATGATAGAGATAGACTACTGGGTTACTATAAATAGTGAATGAGATAGATAGAGAGAGATAGACTACTGGGTTACTATAAATAGTGAATGAGATAGATAGAGAGAGATAGACTACTGGGTTACTATAAATAGTGAATGAGATAGATAGAGAGAGATAGACTACTGGGTTACTATAAATAGTGAATGAGATAGATAGAGAGAGATAGACTACTGGGTTACTATAAATAGTGAATGAGATAGATAGAGAGAGATAGACTACTGGGTTACTATAAATAGTGAATGATAGAGATAGACTACAGGGTTACTATAAATAGTGAATGAGATAGATAGAGAGAGAGATAGACTACTGGGTTACTATAAATAGTGAATGATAGAGATAGACTACTGGGTTACTATAAATAGTGAATGATAGAGATAGACTACTGGGTTACTATAAATAGTGAATGAGATAGATAGAGAGAGATAGACTACTGGGTTACTATAAATAGTGAATGAGATAGATAGAGAGAGATATACTACTGGGTTACTATAAATAGTGAATGAGATAGATAGAGAGAGATAGACTACTGGGTTACTATAAATAGTGAATGAGATAGATAGAGAGAGATAGACTACTGGGTTACTATAAATAGTGAATGAGATAGATAGAGAGAGATAGACTACTGGGTTACTATAAATAGTGAATGATAGAGATAGACTACTGGGTTACTATAAATAGTGAATGATAGAGATAGACTACTGGGTTACTATAAATAGTGAATGATAGAGATAGACTACTGGGTTACTATAAATAGTGAATGATAGAGATAGACTACTGGGTTACTATAAATAGTGAATGAGATAGATAGAGAGAGATAGACTACTGGGTTACTATAAATAGTGAATGAGATAGATAGAGAGAGATAGACTACTGGGTTACTATAAATAGTGAATGAGATAGATAGAGAGAGATAGACTACTGGGTTACTATAAATAGTGAATGAGATAGATAGAGAGAGATAGACTACTGGATTACTATAAATAGTGAATGATAGAGATAGACTACTGGGTTACTATAAATAGTGAATGATAGAGATAGACTACTGGGTTACTATAAATAGTGAATGATAGAGATAGACTACTGGGTTACTATAAATAGTGAATGATAGAGATAGACTACTGGGTTACTATAAATAGTGAATGAGATAGATAGAAAGAGATAGACTACTGGGTTACTATAAATAGTGAACGAGATAGATAGACTACTGGATTACTATAAATAGTGAATGATAGAGATAGACTACTGGGTTACTATAAATAGTGAATGATAGAGATAGACTACTGGGTTACTATAAATAGTGAATGATAGAGATAGACTACTGGGTTACTATAAATAGTGAATGATAGAGATAGACTACAGGGTTACTATAAATAGTGAATGATAGAGATAGATAGAGATATACTACTGGGTTACTATAAATAGTGAATGAGATAGATAGATAGAGATAGACTACTGGGTTACTATAAATAGTGAATGATAGAGATAGACTACTGGGTTACTATAAATAGTGAATGATAGAGATAGACTACAGGGTTACTATAAATAGTGAATGATAGAGCTAGATAGAGATATATTACTCGGTTACTATAAATAGTGAATGAGATAGATAGATAGAGATAGACTACTGGGTTACTATAAATAGTGAATGATAGAGATAGACTACTGGGTTACTATAAATAGTGAATGATAGAGATAGACTACTGGGTTACTATAAATAGTCAATGATAGAGATAGACTACAGGGTTACTATAAATAGTGAATGATAGAGATAGACTACAGGGTTACTATAAATAGTGAATGATAGAGATAGACTACAGGGTTACTATAAATAGTGAATGATAGAGATAGATAGAGATATACTACTGGGTTACCATAAATAGTGAATGAGATAGATAGATAGAGATAGACTACAGGGTTACTATAAATAGTGAATGAGATAGATAGATAGAGATAGACTACTGGGTTACTATAAATAGTGAATGAGATAGATAGATAGATAGAGATAGACTACAGGGTTACTATAAATAGTGAATGATAGAGATAGATAGAGATATACTACAGGGTTACTATAAATAGTGAATGAGATAGATAGATAGAGATAGACTACTGGGTTACTATAAATAGTGAATGAGATAGATAGATAGAGATAGACTACAGGGTTACTATAAATAGTGAATGAGATAGATAGATAGAGATAGACTACAGGGTTACTATAAATAGTGAATGATAGAGATAGACTACAGGGTTACTATAAATAGTGAATGATAGAGATAGACTACAGGGTTACTATAAATAGTGAATGAGATAGATAGATAGAGATAGACTACTGGGTTACTATAAATAGTGAATGAGATAGATAGATAGAGATAGACTACTGGGTTACTATAAATAGTGAATGAGATAGATAGATAGAGATAGACTACAGGGTTACTATAAATAGTGAATGAGATAGATAGAGATAGACTACAGGGTTACTATAAATAGTGAATGATAGAGATAGACTACAGGGTTACTATAAATAGAGAATGATAGAGATAGACTACAGGGTTACTATAAATAGTGAATGAGATAGATAGATAGAGATAGACTACAGGGTTACTATAAATAGTGAATGAGATAGATAGATAGAGATAGACTACTGGGTTACTATAAATAGTGAATGAGATAGATAGATAGAGATAGACTACAGGGTTACTATAAATAGTGAATGAGATAGATAGATAGAGATAGACTACAGGGTTACTATAAATAGTGAATGATAGAGATAGACTACAGGGTTACTATAAATAGTGAATGATAGAGATAGACTACAGGGTTACTATAAATAGTGAATGATAGAGATAGATAGAGATATACTACTGGGTTACTATAAATAGTGAATGAGATAGATAGATAGAGATAGACTACAGGGTTACTATAAATAGTGAATGAGATAGATAGATAGAGATAGACTACTGGGTTACTATAAATAGTGAATGAGATAGATAGATAGAGATAGACTACTGGGTTACTATAAATAGTGAATGAGATAGATAGATAGAGATAGACTACAGGGTTACTATAAATAGTGAATGAGATAGATAGATAGAGATAGACTACAGGGTTACTATAAATAGTGAATGAGATAGATAGATAGAGATAGACTACTGGGTTACTATAAATAGTGAATGATAGAGATAGATTACAGTGTTACTATAAATAGTGAATGATAGAGATAGACTACTGGGTTACTATAAATAGTGAATGATAGAGATAGACTACTGGGTTACTATAAATAGTGAATGATAGAGATAGACTACTGGGTTACTATAAATAGTGAATGATAGAGATAGACTACTGGCTTACTATAAATAGTGAATGATAGAGATAGACTACTGGGTTACTATAAATAGTGAATGATAGAGATAGACTACTGGGTTACTATAAATAGTGAATGATAGAGATAGACTACAGGGTTACTATAAATAGTGAATGATAGAGATAGACTACTGGGTTACTATAAATAGTGAATGATAGAGATAGACTACTGGGTTACTATAAATAGTGAATGATAGAGATAGACTACTGGGTTACTATAAATAGTGAATGATAGAGATAGACTACCGGTACAATCTCTTGACTTAAGGGGGGGGGGGGGGGGGGGGGGGGTAGCGCATTTTCTGACCAAAAAGTCGAATTTTTGAAACATATCCTATCTGATGCAGAATTTCATGCTGAATCCAAATATGGCAACAGTTTTCCCATATCTTGCTTAGTTTTCGAGATATCTGGGATAGAAGATACTGGCTCCGATATATCGCGATATCGATAAAGGCGATGAAGTTTGGGGTTTGCATTCAATTTCTGCAAATTTCTGTGCTCAGTGGTGCTAATTGGATCTCTCCAAGAGAAAGAGCTTAAAATTTTAATTGAGAAGGTATTTTTTTATTATTATTGGACATACTTGTCAGTTTATAAGACAACTTCAAGTCTCTTTAATGAAGACGGGACTCGAATAAGCAAGTCCGTAATTTATTGATAAATACTATGTTCTTGAACTCCTTGATATGGTGATTAAAAATCAAAAGGCCACCCACCCCAATTTGGTTTTTCCTGGGTCTGTGTTCCAGAGAGTTGGAAGAACTTAGCGAGGAATACTACTACTACTAGGTCGAGCGAACTCGGACAGTGGATATGAGATCCTTCCAGGCTTCCCGATTCTCCATAGTTGTCGCAATTTCGTTTCTCCCAAGTTCAGTATCCCTTTCAAGTTGATCTATATATGTTATGGCAGGTCGTCCACGACTACGCTTTCCATGAGTTGGTTGCCAGAGAAGTAGATCTGGTATGACCTCGTCTTTACTTCGCCAGCAGTGACCACTGAATCTTAATCTGCGTTTACGGAGGGTGGTTGATACAGGTGGTATTGTACCATAAAGCTCGGCGTTTGTCATGTGTTGTCTCCAGCTGATGTTTAGGGCTGCCCTTAGTAGTCTTGTGTAGCAACCATCAATTCGTTGTTCAAGTGATTTAGTCAGTGTCCAGGTCTCACCCCCGTATAAAAATATACTTTCCACTGTGGCTCGAAAGAACTTAGTCTTCAGGTGCCTGGAGAGATCTGATTTCCAGATGGTATCCATTTTTGATAGAGCTACCCAAGCCTTTGCTTTCCTAACTTCTATGTCCTTTTTGCTACTCTCTATCCATGATCCTAGGTACTGGAAGTCATCGACCTTCCTTAGATGATTATTATCAATGGTTGTCAAGTTTCCATCAACATTAAAGGTCATGAATTCGGTCTTGGTAGCATTTATATGCAATCCAACCTCCTTAGCAGCCCTCTCCACTTTATTTAGTAGAAGCTGTGCATCTGCTAGCGTATTAGAGAGCAGGGCGATGTCATCCGCAAAGTCGGTGTCTGTGACTGTAGTTGCCGGATATCTACTACTTCTGCGTTCTTGAAGTGTGAATCCCAGATCTTCACCCTTTGTGGCCGTCCTCATTGCGTAATCTAGCACAATTACAAATAGTAATGGTGCTAATGTGTCACCTTGCAGTACGCAAGCCAGGATTGAGAAAAACTCAGTTTCACCATCTGGTGAGAGTACCTGCGCTTCTGTGTCACAATATAACAATCCAATGCCAGCAACAATTACTTCTGGTATTCCATAAGCTCTTAGGATTTCAAGCATTTTACCTCTATGGATGGAGTCGAATGCCTTCTTGAAGTCCACAAAAGTCATGACTGCGGGGAGATTCTTCGACTTAATTCCTTCAATCAGTCTCCGTAGTGCAAGTATCTGAGCTATTGTTGATCTACTTGGTCGAAATCCGTTTTGACTCTTACGCAGTAGTTTCTCTATGTGAGGCCTAATCCTATATAGAATCATTTTATTGTATATTTTGGCAGCTACCACAAGCAGACAGATCCCACGATAGTTTGTTGGTATGCCGAGGTCTCCTTTCTTGGGGAGAGGCTTTAGTTGACCTTTAGTCCAAATTGGTGGTGGCTTTTCCCCTTTTAACATCCGTTTGCAAACATTCAATAATGGTCTGTTTAGCACTCCGGTTTTCCATACCTACCGCGAGGAATACCTCGCTTTTAATAATAAACTCATTGTCGCCTCTTAAGATCAGAAAGAAAAAATCAACAAGTGGAACTACAACAGTTAGGCTGTTTTGAATTTCACTACCAGTGATATTCTTTCAATAAATATACTTTATTTATTTGTATGGAATTAATTTCGCATTACCAAATCGCCAGGGCGACATATTTTCCGGCTTTATATCAGTGCGACATTATTTCTCAGTATGTCTAACTACGCCATACAGTTTACTATGTATTTCTAGTATATCCAATTCTAGTATATCCAGAATGTCACCGCGTCATTAATAGGTTGTCTACAAATAAATCGTGCCGTAACGCTATAAAGTGCTATTTTTAGAACAATAACGGATATATTACATAAGCAGCTCCATAAGAGATTATAGATACTACTACTAGGATCGGCATGCTGCATTGCAGCTGCATTTTTAAGAATGCTGTGCCGGCTTGTCAACAAAATTGCACCGCCACAACTCCCTATCACCCATGACATTTGCTAGATCATCCGCATCTTTAAGGCCAGTGTCCTTTAAGATGCGTCTCAAGAAAGTCATGGGCTGTCCACCATGCTTATTCACTCCATGAGGCTGCCAAAGTACAAGATTATGCACTGGCTGGTCCTCACGGCGAAAGCAATATCCTGCAAAGCGGAGGCGATTTTGTTCTAGTGTCAAGCTTGGGAGAACCAATGAGACACCTGCAATGTTATATAGTGTCTGGTTGGAGATGTGTGCATTGTACTTGACACAATGAACCCGGCGTAGCATTCTTGTGAATGTGCCATCCGGAGATTTGGTATATGAAGTATACCAAACTTTCTACTGTTATATTTCACTTTGCAGTTTATCGACCAGGTTTTCAATCATACCAAAAATATAAATTAAAAACAATAAACGAATTTAGTATCTGGACAGGTTATAAGATAGAATTAAGAGCTATAAAATACTTTATTAAGGTTAAATAAAGAAAGATACGAATTCTTCAATAAAAATCAAATAAAACCTGGTACATTATTCACACGCCAGTATAAATATTCTGATTAGTTGACTATATTTGAATAGGAATTGCTCTTCTTAATACCATAGCAACCAGTGCAAATATTTCAATACTAACTCTTCGTTGAGAAAATCGAATGCTTTCGGTCTCTCTGATTCATCCAAAATAGATTTTGTTTTCCCTTGAGATAGAGCGCCATCACCCGTCGATGAAGGGAATTGAATAGGGGTGGCAGAGTGTGCCAATGAGGACCGCTGGGAGGCTTTGGGGGTGGATGCGGATGAGGTTTGACCGAATAAATTGCTGAACCTGAAAATAATCAGAGTTTCTAGTTGGTATTCTAAATGTTGAAAACGTAGTAAGAATAATCTGGATCCAACACGGCCCCTAACGAGGGAAAAAAAACGCTGAAATTACCGCCAACAAAATGTTTGTAATATTGTTTACATTACGCCAATTTATTAGCGTAAGAGACATCATCGTAACAATTCAAAATCAATAACTTACAACGTATAACCTTCTAGAACAGTCTTGTTGTGTAAAATAAAGTTAACCAAAATTTATTAATGTAAGAAGTTAGTTTTATCAAACACGTTGTAGGAATTAATTATTATACACAGCAAATCAATATAAAATAAAATGTTAATCGATAATATTAAAAGAACAATTTCTCCTTAAAATATTAGCCGAATGGACAAAAGTTAGAGAAGATATATGTTGTCTTTTAGAGAGGATATATGTTGTCTTTTAGAGAGGATATATGTTGTCTTTTAGAGAAGATTTAGAGAAGATATATGTTGTCTTTTAGAGAAGATATACGTTGTCTTTTATAGAAGATATATTTTGTCTTTCAGAGAAGATATATGTTGCCTTTTAGAAAATATATATGTTGAAGATATATATTGTCTTTTATAGAGAAGATATTTGTTGTCTTTTATAGAGAATATATATGCTGTCTTTTAGAGAAGATATATGTTGCCTTTTAGAGAAGATATATGTTGTCTTTTAGAGAAGATATATGTTGTATTTTAGAGAAGATATATGTTGTCTTTAATAGAGAAGATATATATTGTCTTTTAGAGAAGATATATGTTGTCTTTTAGAGAAGATATATGTTGTCTTTAATAGAGAAGATATATATTGTCTTTTATAGAGAAGATATATGTTGTCTTTTATAGAGAAGATATATGTTGTCTTTTATAGAGAAGATATATGTTGTCTTTTAGAGAAGATATATATTGTCTTTTAGAGAAGATATATGTTGACTTTTATAGAGAAGATATATGTTGTCTTTTATAGAGAAGATATATGTTGTCTTTTATAGAGAAGATAGAAGATATATGTTGTCTTTTAGAGACGATATATATTGTCTTTTAGATAAGATATATGTTGTATTTTATAGAGAATATATATGTTGTCTTTAATAGAGAGGATATATGTTGTCTTTTAGAGAAGATATATGTTGTCTTTTAGAGAAGATATATGTTGTCTTTAATAGAGAAGATATATATTGTCTTTTAGAGAAGATATATGTTGTCTTTTAGAGAAGATATATGTTGTCTTTAATAGAGAAGATATATATTGTCTTTTATAGAGAAGATATATGTTGTCTTTTATAGAGAAGATATATGTTGTCTTTTATAGAGAAGATATATGTTGTCTTTTAGAGAAGATATATATTGTCTTTTAGAGAAGATATATGTTGTCTTTTATAGAGAAGATATATGTTGTCTTTTATAGAGAAGATATATGTTGTCTTTTATAGAGAAGATAGAAGATATATGTTGTCTTTTAGAGACGATATATATTGTCTTTTAGATAAGATATATGTTGTATTTTATAGAGAATATATATGTTGTCTTTAATAGAGAGGATATTATTATGTTGTCTTTTAGAGAAGATATATGTTGTCTTTTAGAGAAGATATATGTTGTCTTTAATAGAGAAGATATATATTGTCTTTTAGAGAAGATATATGTTGTCTTTTAGAGAAGATATATGTTGTCTTTAATAGAGAAGATATATATTGTCTTTTATAGAGAAGATATATGTTGTCTTTTATAGAGAAGATATATGTTGTCTTTTATAGAGAAGATATATGTTGTCTTTTAGAGAAGATATATATTGTCTTTTAGAGAAGATATATGTTGTCTTTTATAGAGAAGATATATGTTGTCTTTTATAGAGAAGATATA
>JAUCBJ010005251.1:0-21434 GCA_032718475.1 Nemertoderma westbladi
AAAATATTCATAAGTTGTGAGTATTCTTGAATGCTTTGGAGTTCTTTATAATTTTCCGTAATTTTCAGTACCGATAGATAGATAAATTTTAGTGATTAATTTTATTTTAGTCGAAGCAACAAGAACCCAGGGAACGAGTTTAAAACCCGTAGGTTTTTTTATAAATATATTTTTACTTTGACATTCCTCACATTATTGTATTATATTCTTAATTTACATTTGAATGGCAAGATATATCAATAAATAATTAATTATTTATATTATTAGGTAATTAATAGATAATATAGATAGGCCTACACATTCATAATTAATTTGGCTTTCCAACTCATAAGTTAGTAGTCCCTATGATACCAGAACTAACTCTCGTAGGATTAATTGACATTAATCCTTGCGATTGGTTATTAGGAAGAGTGACGACACATTTCTGGCATCCCTATGTAACCGAAACACAGCCATATCTGAAGGCTGCTACTATGGAGACACAACAATAATAGTAAATGTTACGCCATATTTCCCAGTGATGCGGAAAGTGCACTTTATATTAATCGTATAATATGTCACCCACCACCTGCAGTAACAATCGCGGCCGACACACAATAACTTTTTTTTATGTCGGTTTTTATTTGGTATTTTTTCAGCAATTACTGTACTAGGACTTTTATATAGTTACTCGGTATATTATAAGTACTCAACTGTGTTATACGTTTTTGGCTCTACATTCCATTATAATAATGAATTACAAAAATAAGTACTAACTAATATTCGCATACTTACTTTTGTGTAAAGTAACACTTTACTGTGTACTATTCTATGATACTTTTTACACTAAAAAAAGTATTGAGTGAGTGCAAATAAACATTGTTCAGAACACTAACAAAACTTGTGGTTATTCTAATAGAAGTTCTTAAAACGAAGTTCTCATCACATTTACAATGTAACCTGATATTGCAGTTCATAGAATATGCAAAGGGGATTCGACCCATCATTAGATATAAATATTCATTATATCTATATATTTTTTATTTATTTCTAGCCTTACAACATCCTACGTAACGATTGAATTAAGAAGATCGCGATAACGCGAGATAAACGTACCTCCTTTACCTTTAATACATATGAAATTCAATTTGAAAATAAAGTGGACAAATAACTTTAAATTAATCTGCATGGTGAAAATATACTTTATTAATTAATCAATTTATAATTTTTCTGTCTACGATACGTGTTCTATTGCTCTATGTATCTTTGTTTCAAAAGTTTTGTTGCACTCTAGTTATACTGTAGCTTTTACCGTTAAATTTTTTAAGTTCTATTTTTCCTTTTTTTTCAAGGATTTAGTCAATTTAACGGTTTGTTAATATTTCATTGCTAATTATTGTTCATAGTAGGCCTATAATCGTTTAATGGAAATTATTATTATGTTATCATATATTTTAACAAATTATCGTAATATTCTGAATCTCATTGAGAAACAACTGCGATCAAGGACAAATATATTTCAGCTTTAAACTTCGGTAGTTAACTTACTTAAATACTAAAATTAAAAGCATCACTTCCAGTCCGTTTCTAAGGAATTAACTAAATTGCTTTTCACTAATCTCTCTATGTATAATCGGCCTGCTGTATTGAAGCTGCACATTGAGATGCTATAGGCTTAACAAAAACATTTTGCCACCACCATGCAATCTACAATTGGCAAGCCCATTGAAGCCTGCAATAAGAATGCTATGCCGGCTTATCAACAAGTTGCACCGCCACAACTCCCTATCCACCATGACTTTCGCGTGATTATCTGCATCTTCAAGACCAGTGTCCTTTCAGAGGCGTATCAAGAAAGCCATATGGCTGTCCACCGTGCACAGGCTGGTACTCACGGCGAAAGCAATGTCCTGCAAAGCGGATGCGGGTTTATTCAAATGTCAAGATTGGGGCAACCAATGAGACACCTCCAATGTTATATAGTGTCTGGTTGGAGATGTGTGAGTTGTACTTGACACAATGACCCCGGCGTAGGATTCTTGTGAATGTGTCATCGAGAGATTTGGTATCCTCAGCAGTTAGAGCCCAGCATGGACTCCCATTGAGGAGTACTGGAACTACTGCTGCTCTAAATAATCGGACCTTAAGTTTCCAATCTATTCTGTGTGACTTCCAAATCCTGGAAAGCCCATTAAATGCTGCCCATGCATTTCCCTTACGTATTCGAAGTCTTACGTAATAGAAGTCGTCATGCTCAAGCATACCATCATTTGAGCTTATGCTCATACGATCAGACATTTCTGAGTACTTTAAAGTTAACTGTCAAAATTGTTGTCTTCTTGGAGTTAATAATATGACTAACACTTAAAGCAGCCTGTATGTTCTAATGAGCTAAGGAGCCGTTGGGCCCCCTCTAGTGATTCTGAGAGTACTCCTAAGTCATCAGCAAAGTCTAGATCAGTTCGGTACTTGGCAGGATTTCCTCTACTTCTGGAGCCAGTAGGTGGAGTTACCATCATCCCATCATCATTGTGATGATCTACGGACGTACGTAGAACATAGTCAACCACAATTACAAATAAGAAAGGTGCAAGTGTATCACTATGAAGGACTCCTCATAACACTTCGAATGGATCTGTGTCACCGTCAACAGTGGACACAAATGTTGTCGAACCATCGTATACTGATCTGATTGCTGCAATAATTTTATCAGGAATCCCATATAATGAAAGTTTGCTGAACATACGTGAGCGAGAGACTGAATCAAAGGCCTTAAAGAAGTCAACAAAGATAACAGCCAGATGCCTGTCTTTCTTTTTTGATAATTCTTCAATTATCCTTCTAAGTGCCAAAATGGGCTCCATGGTCCCACGACCTTTACGGAACCCATTCTTGTTTCCACGGAGCAGTCTCTCAATGGGATCCCTAATGCGATTTAATAGAATCCTATTGTATAGCTTTGCAGCAATCAGATCAATGAGATTCCCCAAAAAGATCCATAGGGTGTTAGGTTACCCTTGGTACATGGCACCAACTTATTTATTTTTATTTCTTGTGGGGGACCTCATCGTCCTGTACATGTCTTCTAAGAAGGGGTAAATGAATTTCAAATACTCTGGCACAGTATTTTATAGACCTCAGTGGGGACACCATCAACTCCACTGGCACGATTGGTCTTAATGCTCTTTGCTGCATCCTTCCCTTCAGCAAATGAGATATCGTCAATGGGAATATCTGGAACATAAAAGTAATTGTTCTAATAAATTTAAATTGTAGCCTACATTACATTATAATACATTATTGTTGAAGTCTTTCGCAATATGAAATCAAAATGATTATGATTATATTCCAATTTACTTTGATTTTAATTGGTGGGTCAACTTTAACCTCTGCAATGGAGGTAGACTCAAATACCACTAATAATAATTGGGTGTCTGTTGTATTTCAAGCCAAGACTATCGAGGCTTTATCTAGACCCGAGAATACCTTTAATACGGAGTGCAATGAACATAAATCAGAAAAACCCGAAGTCGATAATTGGGAGGAGGCTGATTTAAGTTCCGTTATATATGAGACCATATACGATGGGGCCCATCGCTATTGCTTGGACCACGCAGTCGATTGTTACCCAATCACACGGGATAGTTCCTTTTGTGAACTTGACTTCCCGCAGTCATTGGAAGACTATCCCGGGCAAACTAGTATCGGTGTCCAAGAGAAATTTATACTCCCATTTAAAAATTCCGACGCTTGTAAAGATAAAGTACTACCCCGAAAGATATTGGAGAACCTTGTAAAAGAATACAAAAACATAATTGAAGAAGATATATGCTACGATGTCTTTGCTATATACCCCCCTGATCATCAATACCGACTGGATACTATTATGGTGCCTGTGGGCGTTGGCATTTTGCTATTGGTGGTTGTTATAGCAATTATTTTGTACTGCGTTAAAAGAAGAGATGCGAATGGGGCGATGGGTAGGAAAGGAGTTTACAACAATAAAACAGAACCAATTTTACCAACAACGATTCCAATAAGAGATGGAACACCAGAGGTGTATTACACACCGCCACCCCCAACAGGCATACCGTCTAGCTACGATGCAATTTTTGTGAATGAATATCGCAAGTCAGATGAAGATGCAATTCGGTTGAGTGACAATGCTTTAGATGAAGAAACAAAACAGGCTAATTACAGATTAATAGACACTGTCGGAGTTACAGGGGATAAAACACAATATGTATATGATAATCCGGGTGGGGATTTGTCCGAATTACCAGAGGGTAAACCTATTTATAGTTCTCAGAGTTATGAAATTCAAAATTCTACAAATCCTGTGGAAGTTGTCAACTTTCCTCAAACTAACCAGAGTCACATTTCCAACGCGATTGAGTCGGAAGTTGACACGATAAACAATTTTTCTCAAAATAATTTATTAAAAGATACTGAGAAAGATGAATTGGTGGAAATTGAAAATAATAGGGGAGGCGAGCTTACCATGGTTGGTGATGGGGTAAATGACGATAAAACATTCGTAGTGGAAACTCGCCGTAAAAGGAAAAAACGAAAGAGTAAGAAGAAGAGGTCTGAGAATCATCCTGATGTTGAGAGTCTTGGAATGGATGAGAGGAAGGTTGATCACGATAGTGTTGGTAGGGATGATGGCTCAGGCGATACAGGCGCTCGTTCGGTGTTCCTAAGACGTCCAAGTCATGAGGTGCCGCTGCCACTTGGAAACCGGAGGGAAAGCAGGACCGAGGAAGAGGGTGTTAATTATGAGAAGTGGACGGAACCACCTATCGGGAGGGCGGGACTAGTATAGTAAGTGGACGGAACCACCTATTGGGAGAGCGGGACTAGTATAGTAAGTGGACGGAACCACCTATCGGGAGAGCGGGACTAGTATAGTAAGTGGACGGAACCACCTATCGGGAGGGCGGGACTAGTATAGTAAGTGGACGGAACCACCTATCGGGAGAGCGGGACTAGTATAGTAAGTGGACGGAACCACCTATCGGGAGAGCGGGACTAGTATAGTAAGTGGACGGAACCACCTATCGGGAGAGCGGGACTAGTATAGTAAGTGGACGGAACCACCTATCGGGAGGGTGGGACTAGTATAGTAAGTGAACGGAACCACCTATCGGGAGGGCGGGACTAGTATAGAAGTGAACGGAACCACCTATCGGGAGGGCGGGACTAGTATAGTAAGTGGACGGAACCACCTATCGGGAGGGCGGGACTAGTATAGTAAGTGGACGGAACCACCTATCGGGAGGGCGGGACTAGTATAGTAAGTGGACGGAACCACCTATCGGGAGGGCGGGACTAGTATAGTAAGTGGACGGAACCACCTATCGGGAGAGCGGGACTAGTATAGTAAGTGGACGGAACCACCTATCGGGAGGGCGGGACTAGTATAGTAAGTGGACGGAACCACCTATCGGGAGGGCGGGACTAGTATAGTATCTCTGCCCAAATTTTGGATTTTTTTCCCTTTTTTTTCTTTTTCAATTATGATTTTTTTTAACTAGCTAATATAAAGTACTAGCTAACACAAAATCAAAATTACTGGCTACCATCTTACTGTCAGAGGGTCAAATATTTGTTCACAAAGACCTCATGATAAAAACCGATAATCACTAACATAATTAATCAACTATTTTTTTGAAATTTGGGCATAGATACTATATCGGTACACGTGACCGGGAGATCACTTTATTTTTAGATTAGATCGAATTAAGTAGGAGCCACTCGTGAATATATTATGTATAATTGTTGGAATGAATAATTCGATGAAGATGTATAAATTTTTAAATGTTTGGTAGATTGGAAGTACCGAGTATTGATTGTATCGAGTCCGAGGACGTTAATGAGGGGTGGATCGATTTTGATGTCACGTTGAGTGGTCGATTGGACTTTACCTTCCCCCATTATGATGATGGTATGCGTGTGTAGATATTATTTGTGGAGTGGATGGTGTATTTGCACTTAACAATCACTGAAAAATCCTCATACTACAATTTTACTATTATTTTTGAGATAATGTTTTGCGAGTTATATTTATCAACCTTCACAGTATTTAAATAATAATTCTTATTCACATTCATTCTTTCTCTCAAATTTATTGCGTATTTAATAAACACGTATTGTATTAAAAATCTATAATTGTTCTTTACGACTTTTGACATTAACCCTATTAGTACCGGGCTATAAAATGCTGTACAAATACCGGGAGGGGGTCATATTGACCCCCCCCTCTAAAATCTACAAATATTTACGAAAACGTCTGATTTTTTGTTTGTACGTAGGTATCACTTGTCTGGATCCGACCGAAAAAAAAAATTTTCGAAAAAATGTACTGGGGTGGTTATATTGCAGCACCAAAATTACAAGTAGTGCACAATTTTCACAAAATTTGAAAGTTACATTTTCGGCTAATTATTTTTCAATACAGGTTTTCTGGGGTGCAAAATACATTGGAAAATATTTAAAAATGATATGATTACTATAAATATCCGTTTAGTCCTCTCTGCGTAGGAAAAAAATGAAAAAAACAAGTAACCAGCACTTTTCAGGTAGAACACAAAATTTTTAATTCACTTATACGATGCTATAAATTCACATTTCCAGGTTTTCGAGGGCGCTGATTCTAATGGAATACATTTCTAATATGCCAGATCATTGATACTTGTATTTTTCGGCGTAATTTGGCAAATTTTGGTGCTAGCACCAAATTTCGTACCCATCACCAAAAAGTACAAGTTTGCGATGTCCAGTGCTGTTTTTATGGATTCCATCGGATTCAGGACCCTCATAAACCCGTATAACGCAAGAAACAAGGTGATACTATCTACTGATAAATTTGCATATTTTCCAAAATTTGGTGCTGGCACAACAATTTTCACCCACTGGCGAAAAATACCAGTTTGAGAACTCTTATGAAATTTTTACTGATTCCATTGAATTCAGAACCATCACAAACCCGTATAACGCAAGAAACAAGGTGACACAATCAATTGATATATTTGATGGTTTTCAAAATTTGGTGCTAGCACCACATTTTGCACCCACATCCGAAAAATACAAGTTTGAGATGTCTAGTTCGATAATTATTTATTCCATTGAATTCAGAACAGCCATAAACCTCTAAAACGCAAGAAATAAATTGTCACAAGCAATTTTATCTATCGAATGAATTTTCAAAATTTCGTGCTAGCACCAAAATTTGCACACAGCACCGAAAAATACAAGTTTGATACGCTTGGTGCAACTCGTATATATTTCATCGAATCCAGAACCCCAAAAAACCCCAATTGCGTAAAAAACAAGTTTCAAACAATCAATTTACAAAATTGACATAATTCAAAATTTGGTGCTGGCACCAAAATTTGTCACCCACCGAAAAAAACAAGTTTGAAATTTCTAAATCAATTTATATGAATTCCATCAAATTTCTAACACCAAAAAACCGGTGTAAATCAAAAATAGAGATGTTACAATTCATATTTAATGAAATGTAATTTTCAAAAAACGTCTCAAAAAAAGTGCCAAATGTAGGGTTAAAAAATGGTGCTATAACTCGAAAAGTACCCAATATTTTTGAAAACGGTTTTCACTACTATGAAGACAATAGATTTTTAGGAAAAGTCATAAAATTTCAGATTCCCAACTGCGTTTGTTTCAGAATTATAATAAAAAAACCACGGGGGGGGTCATATTGACCCCCCCCCCGGGTTTAATAGGGTTAAGAAGGTGATTAGGCAACTTTGCAACCTTTTGGCAACTAACGACTTAAGTTCGGAGTTAACTATTAACTTATCTTAGTCTTCGGAGTTTAGATCACACGGGACTTTCAATACTGCCAAAATTTAGCATGACATCAGTAACAGTTACCAATAGATTCTCCAACTTTGGGTAAGTGCCTGAATAGGTTTGTTTCTTGGTTAGGGGAGGTTTTTCAATTTCAAGTCGATTTTTCAATTACAATCCCCTCTAGTGCAGATTTTTATGAGGATTTCAAAACTTCAAGCCGTTTGTAAATAGCTAATGTAGTTCATCCAGTGATAATGTTAGCCTACTCTGTGTAAGTATTTGTGGAAAGTGTTTCTGACAATTTTTGTCTGTGAAAATATAACGAAAGCTTTCTTTCATCTTAGCTAAATGTTTTTGTAACAAATGTTTTTTTTTTTTTTTTTTTTTGTAATGTTGGTTTTCATGATCGTTGTTATCATTCCAAATGTCAGTTGAAACTTTTAACGAATACTATTATGTCGTTATGTCTGTCTGTCAGTCTGTCTGTCCGACAATCTGTCTGTCAAAAATATAAGGACATCATACCATCAAGCGAAAACCTTTTTGCCTACACCCTAAAACCTTTTCTAACCTTTTTCTTGTGGTTTTCCTGGTCGCTGATTTCAATTCCGATGTCAGTTTTCATATTTAGAGAAGTATATTATGTCTGTCTGTCGGTGTGTGTGTCGGTCTCTCTGTATGTCCGTCTGTCCGTCAAAATTTAGGAAAGTATTCCACCAAGCTAAAAGTTCTGTTTTGGGGTTATCATGTTTGCTGATTTCATTTCTGATGTCAGTTTTCACTTTTCATTAGAGACCCCCCCCCCTTAATGAGATATAAAGTCCCATGGGAATCTTACGTCCCCCGGGATTTTAAGTCCCCCGGGATCTAAAGTCCCGCAAACATTCTCATTATGAAACCCATTCAAATAAATCCATTTATCAAATAAATGACCAGAGTTAATGATATCGGGTTCATTATTACTGGTGTGAGGATATTGATCCATTGACTGACTAAATATTAAATAGTAGGAGTTTTAGCCAATTGAATTTGTTTAATTATTTCTTTCTACAAATATATCTGAATTCACACCATTTTTTTTAAAAGTTTTCATGGCCATATTTTTTGGGTACTTTAAGTTAATATTGTTGCGGATGGTGCAGGTTAAGGGGAGTTAAGTACAGGCATCTGTTTCCATCTGTTTTCGTCCTGTTTCATCTAAAGCAAATGTTTATCAAGATTCCAAATTTGAAAACCGTTTAGAAAGATTCGGCTTACTTCTCGAGATATTGCTGTCTGTACGATTGACTGTCGGTTTGCCCGTCAGTATGTCTGTCCTTCATTAAAAAGCAAACTATCTGTCTACAAAATTCCCTATATGGGTTTTCGTGGTCGGTGACTTCATTTCTGATGTCAATATTCAGATTTGACCAAGTCGTTTCTGTCTATATGCCTGTCAGTCTGTCCGTCAAAATATAACCGACAGACTGACTGCCAAACAGTCAATTTGGAAGTCATCAAATGTCAAATCTGGCACTCGAAATGAATTCTCTGACCAGGATAACACCTCTAGCTAAACTTTTATCTAGATTGTATGCCCTTTTCGTATATTCGACGGACAGATTGTCTGATAGTCAGAAAGACCGACAGACAGACGTACAGACAAACAAGATTTCATTAAAAGTGAAAACTGACCTCAGAAATGAAATCAGCGACCAGGAAACCCCATAGGAAAAATCTTAGCATGGTTTTGTGCTTTCT
This sequence comes from Nemertoderma westbladi, assembly GCA_032718475.1. Classification (NCBI taxonomy): domain Eukaryota; kingdom Metazoa; phylum Xenacoelomorpha; order Nemertodermatida; family Nemertodermatidae; genus Nemertoderma; species Nemertoderma westbladi. The sequence goes on from JAUCBJ010005251.1 coordinate 9,538, forward strand.
TTTTGCTAGGTATATATTGACAGACATTATTTCATAATAACAGACAGTTTTTACGCGGGAAGGTTCAAATTTTAACTGGATTTTTCTCAAAATGAGTTTTTAGAATTCTTTCGGTACATTTTTCTCTGCTGCCATTTGAGTTCTAGACTTGAATATTTCTCACTAGGATCATTTTTTACCGTAGAATAAGGTAGACCAATTTGGTTTTTTATAATAATATGTACGGTACGCATTTGCACCGAATTGTGATTTTAATGCTAAAATCTTCAAAAGTTATTTACGAATTAATTTTTCATTACAGACGGACAGACCAACAGACAGACGGACAAAGGCCTATATAGACAATATAGGACAATATACAGTAGGCCTATGGGGAAAAACTGTCACTGTAATAACGTCACCGGGATATACAGTAGTTACAGTAATAAAGTCACCGGGTATTTAATCCAATATTGACAACATCTGATCGTTAATAATAATGTATTAACAGCTCTCATCTCATCAATATGTTACAAATTATCTCTCGAGCTATATGAAAAATAAAATAAGATAAGATATTTTATTTTATTTAAGAAGTGAGTGATATCTCAACTATGCTATGCTAAAACAGCGCACATAATAAAAATGATAAATTCACAAGTAAAGATACACGCAATATCGATAGACTGCGAGATTAAACATAGAGCGAGGCGACTGATGTGTTAGAACTATGTAAGGGCCCCTTTGTCAATAGTTTATTTCCAACCCATTAGTCCCATCCAACCCACGAGGGACGCAGCAAACTTCGCCGCGAGTAATCTTCGCCTGGATCTCAATCTATTCGCGCTTTAAGCTTAACAGTTTAACCTGCTAATTTATGTGTCTTATGGTGTCTGACAGCCCGTACAAAATATGACCACAGCCGAAGTCAGTCTAGCGCAGCGTACTACTACTACTAGGATCGGCATGCTGCATTGCAGCTGCATTTTTAAGAATGCTGTGCCGGCTTGTCGACAAAATTGCGCCGCCACAACTCCCTATCACCCATGACATTTGCTAGATCATCCACATCTTCAAGGCCAGTGTCCTTTAAGATGCGTCTCAATAAAGTCATGGGCTGTCCACCATGCTTATTCACTCCATGAAGCTGCTAAAGTACAAGATTATGCACTGGCTGGTCCTCACGGCGAAAGCAATGTCCTGCAAAGCAGAGGCCATTTTGTTCTAGTGTCAAGCTTGGGGGAACCAATGAGACACCTCCAATGTTATATAGTGTCTGGTTGGAGATGTGTGCATTATACTTGACACAATGAACCCGGCATAGCATTCTTGTGAATGTGCCATCCAGAGATTTGGTGTCCTCAGCAGTTAGAGCCCAGCATGGACTCCCATAGAGGATTACTGGAACTACTGCTGCTCTAAATAATCGGACCTTAAGTTTCCGATTAATTCTCGGTGACTTCTAAATCCTGGAAAGCCTATTCAAAGCTGCCCATGCCTTTCCCTTACGTATTCGAAGGTCCTCACCTGACTTCCGGATCCATGATCCCAGGTAACAAAAGTCGTCGACATGCTCAAGCATACCATCCTTTGAGCTTATGCTCATCCGATCAGAGACTTGCTGAGGACTTTCAAAGTTAACTGTCATAATTTTGGTCTTTCTGGAGTTAATAAAAAGACCAACATCCAGAAGCAGCATGTTCTAATGAGCTGATGAGCCGTTGGGCTCCCTCTAGTGATTCTGAGAATACTCCTAAGTCATCAGCAAAGTCTAGATCAGTTAGGTTCTTGGCAGGATTTACTTGACTTCTGGAGCCAGTAGGTGGAGTTATCTTCACCCCATCTTCATTATGATGATCTAAGGACATGCGTAAAACAGTCAACCACAATTATGAACAAGAATGGTGCAAGTGTGTCTCCCTGGAGGACGCCCCATAACACTTCAAATGGTTCTGTGTCACCGTCAACAGTAGACACAAATGTTGTCGAACCATCGCATCGTATTGGGAACCCAGTCTGATTTCCACGGAGCAGTCTCTCAATGGGATCCTGGATGCGATTTAATAGAATTCTATTGAAAAACTTTGCAGCAATCGAGATCAATGAGATTCCCCGAAAAGAACCATAGAGTGTTAGGTAACCCATCTTGGGAACTGGCACCAACTTATTTGTTTTCATTTCTTGTGGGACTCTTGTTTTTCGGTACATGTCTACTATGATGGGATAGATGAGCTTTAAACACTCAGGTATTTTAAAGACCTCAGGGGGAACACCATCTACTCCACTGGCACGATATCGCCAATGGGAATATCTGGGAGTACAGACTCAGACACTTTTACATTTATAAAGTTATCAGGCAAAACCCTGTCATTATTGAGCAGCTTTTCAGAGTGGGCCTTCCAACCATTATTGAGGTGATCGGCTGGTGATTCAGCCTTAACCTTGGTGGTTGGTTGGCTTTTCCGCCCAGTAAGCAAGGTGATCGATTTCCATGCCTGGGATGATTGCCTGCTGTCGTCAGCGTCATTGATGGCATCAACCTGTTGGTTTATTAGCTCCTGTAGATTAACAGAGTACTGCCTGTTCAAAGACCTAGCTGATGCAGCCTTAACTGCATTCTTGGCCGCTGTAGTCTGTTTGGGTCGGGACTCTTTCTGCGCCTTATAGAGGTAATTTTGGCACTTCTGAATTTTGTTGTCAGTCCAGGGGGCCCTTTTTATGTTTCGAGGGTATACAGGAACTCTTTCTGCAGCTACTAACTTAACTGCTTCTCTGAAGGCAGAATAGCCCTCACAGTGATCTGCCGCCTCAGAGGCAAGAACCTCATACCTGTTGCTCAGCTGTAGTGTGAAGCTCAATCTCACACTTGGCTGTTGCAACAGAGAGGACGAGTCATGCCGCGTCAAGGCAGATTTCGTTGTTCTGCTAGCAAGCAGTCTAAGTCTTCCCTTGGCCACAATAAGGCGATGATCACTGGAGAAGGGTCGAAGTGTAAATGCATTTCAGTCCTGTATAGAGCTCCTGTATTTCCTAGATAAGAGAATAGAATATGATCTATAATAGAATATAATATATATAGAATATAATTTAATAGAATAAGAGAATATGGTCTATCTGGGATTTGTGACCACTGGGTCCACTATGAGTCCATAGCTTTCCAGTTCGCTTCTTGAACTGGGTTCCAGCCGAAAACAATCCATTTCCAGAGATAAAATCCTGAAGATGGATGGAATTTCGGTTAACACTATTGCTATAGACCGAGGGCGATGTAGGTTATTGATGCAGACTTGCATTACAGTCTCCCAGGAATGTTAAGAATGCATGCTGATCCACTCCATCAGTAGCTGCTTGTAGATTGTGGTAGAAATTTTCCACCTCCTCTCCAGGGGCAACACTAGTTGGAGAGTAGCACACAATCAGAACCACCTTAGGAAACTTCTTATCCAGTCTTCCAGAACATGAGAAGTGGCAACGGATGATGCGGTTAGAGATTTGGTCTATTTTGTCCAATGCTGCATGTGCAGTTGGATTCATCAATAGTCCAATTCCACCATTGCCAGTATCATCTGCAGGTGCGAGGGCGAGTCGCCAACCGCCCCCATGTCCTTAATCAGAACATCATCAGTCTGTCCAGTCTGCATTCGGTGCTCTTGAGCACCCACTGCGCTAAGAGAAAGCTTATCTGCCAAGTCTTTTTTTAACCCTAATTTTTAGCGATTTAGATTTGCCCTAGTAAGAGGGTCTATGCAGCTACAGATGGCACCTCCTTTTTGCTGCATGGAGGTGGCAAGTTTTCTTGATCAATGACCTAGAATACCTGACCTGACCCGAGGTACTCCAAATGTAAGCATCAATAAATGAGTTACAAACACAGTATATAATAACAGTATACAAAACATCATAATGTATGCGGTGCCGGCAGTGTCAGCAGTCAGACGTCAGCAAGCAAAATTATGCGAGTTTGTAGTGTAGAGAGATGAGAGTGCTAATGAGAGTGTTGATTGTTAATAGATTTGCGTTCTATGATTCTCTCTGGCCGCTGATGGTTTTGGGCAGAGTCAGAAAGTCAGAATAAAGGATTTTGTCGCATTGCGTCATTTACATATGTAATAAACAAAGGCAAGTAAAATGAAAATCGCGATGATTGGACGAAATGTAACATAGGCTCTACGCATAAAAAAACAGCTGGCTAATTTCGTCATTGTAGCTCTGTACTAAAACAGACGCTAGAGGGCATAAGTCTATACATTCGACAATACCTTGAAATAATGCTGGCCTTTTTAGAGTAGTTCGCCAATCGCCACGCTTCTCAATTCTATTGCGCTATGATATTTACTATTATATTGCTCTTTTTTGCTATCAATAACTATTTAAGTGGTGGCAAAAAAGTTGACTTTTTCGCTTTCTTATTTGTCTCGCTACGCTTGCTAAATAATATTGCTCGACAAAAAATCATGAGGTTTTTTTTTCTAGAACAAATATTTGGGGTTTGTCTTTTTGCCGTATGTGTACGTATTTGAAATAGTTCCCGTAGCCTAGCGTAGGCTACCGTATGTGGGACGTATTTGCCCGTATTCAGGAAGCAGTAGTCAGTGCACTGCAGCACTACTGCACTATGGCTAAATCTCACGGTACTGTACCTGGCCTATGTATCCATGTTTATAGACCCCTACGTACAGTGCAGGTAAATAATACAGCGAGCCGGCTGTACTGTGGTAAGATTATACAGCTCGCGCTTTGTGGGGTGAGCCACGACGTTGCCGGAGCCTTAGTGAACTGACAATGTTAGGGGTGGGACAATAATGACAAATAGTTGTTGACGCCGCGACGTAGTCTTCGTTACAATTTGACATGCTAATAACTTTGTCGGATTTAACGCTGTGTGGTGTTGAAAATTTGTTGGCATTATTACAGGACCAAAAGGTGAGATTGTTTAAAAACTTTAAGAAACCCAGTTCATCAGTCTCCAACATGTCTAAACATTAAATGTCCTCCAATTTCTTTGCTTTTAATCCGTACAAGCTGAAACTTGGCAGATATTTTTCTAGACCATTAGCTGTGGCATTCAAATGGGGCTACCAAGTCTGTAGTTCTCTTGTCTTCCGCTAGAGAGCGAAATGCCTGAAAGTGAAATTATTGACCCATTTCGTTATTTATGATCCATACAAGCTGAAAGTTTTCAGATATGTGCTAGAACACATCCTGTAGGCCTATCTTTGTGGTCTCTGTAATCGGTCAGTCTGCAGTTTTCCAGTATGTCGCTAGAGGGCGAAATGTATGATAAGTATTAACCTTCCAGTTCCTTTGATCTTAATCTGTTTAAAGCTGAATCTTGGCAAATATGTACCAGACTACATGGTTCGTCTGTGTGAAGAATTTGATCGGTTCTCAGTTCTCCAGTTTGCCGCTAGGGGTTGAAATGTCTGAAAGTGAAAACTTTCTCTCATTTGGTTATTTTTTATCCATTCAAGCTGATACTTGGCAGACATGCTAGACCGTAGACCATACTGTACATAGGTAGCATCTTTGTTGGGATGGTATTCTCTCGGCAGTTCTCCAGTCTACCGCTAGTGGGCTGAAATTAAACATATTAGATGTGTGAAGTTAAAACGTCAGCCCTTTCGTATTATTGTTTATAAGCCTTTTACTGATACCTGGCACATAGGTCACATCTTGGTGTAGTGGTTGCATTGAATTCACATCTCTAGTAGGTCGTGGGTACAATCCACGCATGGGCCAGGGCAGTTGTCGTTTCGGTAGGAATGCTTTAAAGGAATCAGCCAGGGCGCATATCTGCCTTGCATCCTTAAATGAGTACTGGAGTTTCATCTGGGGAGTAAAGTTCTGGGGGGACCGCACTGGAAATAAGTCGTCAGACTTTGTGCGTAATCCCTGGCCTAATAGTCGAAGAAAATGTAGGCCTGCTTTTTTACTTTTACATTTACAAATATTCTAGACCTCTTATTACATTTATATATATTCTAGACCTCAGACTGAGATTTTGTGAAGTCTTAAATCGATTGCAATTACTCAGTCAGCCTCTATGTGTTATTGAGACTAGGAGACATGTTTACATTTTGCCTATATTTCTTTCGAGTTGCCACTTAACATAAGTTCAAGCCACGTGCTGCGCGAAGGCCCCACTTCGTGTTATACTAGATTTACTTGAATGTACGTATGTACTAACTATACTGTAGTTATTTAAAAAGCACAGTAGGCCTACATGCGTAAAGTATACCTACAGTATCATTACTTTTTATAAAACAATGATGAATATTGCCCCTACGGTTATTTTGATATTATTCACATTTCTATTTTATCAATAACACGCAGTTGAGTTATTTTATTTATTAATTGCCGAAACTTCAACACGCGATTTTTAAGTATAACGAACAAACAATATACATACAATGCAAGAACATACAATATAGGAGGCACCTTAGTGTTAGAAACTAAATCGTCCTTTATCGTCTGCTCGTTCATTACACTGGAGGGGCAATTCAATTTTCAGCCATCAACGAACAGTATAATAATTATTATGATTATTTCATAATAATCTTTCATAATTTAATAATAAAGGCTCGGTCTCGATCACCTAAAGTGCAATGAGTAATCCGGCCCCGATGGGCTAGTTGCGGAGCACATCATATATGCCAGTAATCGTTTGTTAATTTGTTTATCTTTGTTTTTTAGCACCTGTAATATTCATGGTTTTATCCCTTTGTCCTTGCTGTCATCGAATATCCTGCCCATTGTTAAGGATAAATCCGGTGACATCACGGACAAGTCTAATTATAGGCCCATTGCGACCGCCAATGTTTTAAGTAAATTGTACGAATTTTTTATATTATCTCGCATTGACCACCTTCTCAGTACCACTGACAACCAATTTGGTTTCAAGGACTCAGTAGGAACCGAAACATGTATTTATACATTCAAGGAATTAATTAATTTCTACTTGTTGCATGGCTCTAATATTTTTCTCTGCTTTCTCGACGCCTCCAAAGCGTTCGACAAAGTAGATTATGGTCTTCTTTTTAGACGCCTTTTCGAACGTAAAATTCCGTTATTTATTTTACGCATAATTATTTTCTGGTATGCCAACCAATCTATGCAAGTTTTCTGGAATGGTTGTACGTCCGATAAATTTTATTGCTGTAATGGGTAAGACAAGGAAGCATTTTGTCGCCTCGCTTTTTTAACATTTTTATCGACACTCTCAGCTTAGAACTATCCGGTTCTAATATTGGCTGTGCCCTCCTTGATGTCTGTCTGAACCACACTTTCTATGCTGACGATATATGTCTTATCGCATCAAATCCTTGTGCGTTGCAATTTTTGGTCGATATTTGCATTAATTTTGCTTCCCGCAATAATATGATTTTTAACACGAAAAAATCAAAGCGCATGTTTATCTACAGTAAGCTGCGGCCTTTTTCTACACGTCCTAATATTTCATTATATGGCAAGCCACTCGAAAGGGTTGACTCGTTTTCCTATCTGGGCCATATCTTGACGTCTGACTTCTCGGACGACGCCGATATTTTGGCTCAGCTAAGAAAACTTTACGGACGTGCAAATATGCTTATTAGGAAATTTAGTAATTGCTCCACTGAGGTAAAATGTGTTCTTTTTAATAGTTATTGCTCCAATATTTATTGTAATGCTTTATGGTCGCGGCGCTTTTATTCCATTTCAAATTTCAATAAGATTTGTGCTGCCTTAAATAGAGTCATGCGGAACTTGTTTGGTATTCGACTGTACAACTCCGAAACCGATGAAATTTCCAGCGCCAGCTAGATGCTTGTTAATTTAAATATCCGTTCTTTGGTGCAAATACATCGTAACTCATTAAGCAGTCTTTACCTTCGTATTAATAAATCATCGAACTCTTTGATCGGTGCTGTAAGGTTTTGTTGCCGTCCTTCTTCAGCCCTGTTTGAGTCTTTTAATATTTATTGTAAATAACGGCGCCTTGTATGTATTTTACTCCATTTATATTATATTTAGTTATCATATTTATTAATGTCTGTACTTACATATTCCTTACGGTTGTGCTCTAGTTTTTACTCTATGGCTTTATAACTTTGCTGAATTAAATAATTAATAAATTATAAATAATTAATTAAATTATAAATAATTAAATAATTAAAAAAAAAATTTATTATTATTATTATTATCATTATATTTCATAATAATTATTATCATCATTTCATAATAATTATTATCATTATTTCATAATAATTATTATCATTATATTTCATAATAATTATTATCATCATTTCATAATAATTATTATCATTATTTCATAATAATTATTATCATTATATTTCATAATAATTATTATCATTATTTTATAATAATTATTATCATTATATTTCATAATAATTATTATCATCATTTCATAATAATTATTATCATTATTTCATAACAATTATTATCATTATATTTCATAATAATTATTATCATCATTTCATAATAATTATTATCATTATTTCATAATAATTATTATCATTATATTTCATAATAATTATTATCATTATTTTATAATAATTATTATCATTATATTTCATAATAATTATTATCATCATTTCATAACAATTATTATCATTATTTTATAATAATTATTATCATTATATTTCATAATAATTATTATCATCATTTCATAATAATTATTATCATTATTTCATAATAATTATTATCATTATTTTATAATAATTATTATCATTATTTCATAATAATTATTATCATGATTTTATAATAATTATTATCATTATATTTCATAATAATTATTATCATCATTTCATAATAATTATTATGATTATTTCATAATAATTACTATCATAATTTCATAATAATTATTATCATTATTTCATAATAATTATTATCATTATATTTCATAATAATTATTATCATTATTTCATAATAATTATTATCATGATTTCATAATAATTATTATCATTATTTCATAATGATTATTATCATTATTTCATAACAATTATTATCATTATTTTATAATAATTATTATCATTATATTTCATAATAATTATTATCATTATTTCATAATAATTATTATCATCATTTCATAATAATTATTATCATTATTTCATAATAATTATTATCATTATTTCATAATAATTATTATCATTATTTCATAATAATTATTATCATTATTTCATAATAATTATTATCATTATTTCATAATAATAATTATCATTATTTCATAATAATTATTATCATCATTTCATAATAATTATTATCATTATTTCATAATAATTATTATCATTATTTTATAATAATTATTATCATTATTTCATAATAATTATTATCATGATTTTATAATAATTATTATCATTATATTTCATAATAATTATTATCATCATTTCATAATAATTATTATGATTATTTCATAATAATTACTATCATAATTTCATAATAATTATTATCATTATTTCATAATAATTATTATCATTATATTTCATAATAATTATTATCATTATTTCATAATAATTATTATCATGATTTCATAATAATTATTATCATTATTTCATAATGATTATTATCATTATTTCATAACAATTATTATCATTATTTTATAATAATTATTATCATTATATTTCATAATAATTATTATCATTATTTCATAATAATTATTATCATCATTTCATAATAATTATTATCATTATTTCATAATAATTATTATCATTATTTCATAATAATTATTATCATTATTTCATAATAATTATTATCATTATTTCATAATAATTATTATCATTATTTCATAATAATTATTATCATTATTTCATAATAATTATTATCATTATTTCATAATAATTATTATCATTATTTCATAATAATTATTATCATTATTTCATAATAATTATTATCATTATTTCATAATAATTATTATCATTATTTCATAATAATTATTATCATTATTTCATAATAATTATTATCATTATTATTTCATAATAATTATTATCATTATTTCATAATAATTATTATCATTATTTCATAATAATTATTATCATTATTTCATAATAATTATTATCATTATTTCATAATAATTATTATCATTATTTCATAATAATTATTATCATTATTTCATAATAATTATTATCATTATTTCATAATAATTATTATCATTATTTCATAATAATTATTATCATTATTTCATAATAATTATTATCATTATTTCATAATAATTATTATCATTATTTCATAATAATTATTATCATTATTTCATAATAATTATTATCATTATTTCATAATAATTATTATCATTATTATTTCATAATAATTATTATCATTATTTCATAATAATTATTATCATTATTTCATAATAATTATTATCATTATTTCATAATAATTATTATCATTATTTCATAATAATTATTATCATTATTTCATAATAATTATTATCATAATTTCTTAATAATGATAAATAATAAAAAATATCCTTGAAAAAAAAAATAAAACTCGCAGTGAATTTCCAAACCCCTGCCCTGGTACCGGGAGCATAGAACACGTAGGCCTAGAATAAAAACACTTAAAACAGGCCAGGTTGCCATTTACAGTACCGTTAGCGGTAAGCAGTGCACTGATTCTGCTTCCTGAATACGGGCAAATACGTCTGACATGCGGTAGGCTACGGGAACTCTTTCAAATACGTACACATACGGCAAAAAGACAAACCCAAATATTTGACCTGGCAGTAGGATGGTATTTTTTTCCCAAAAAATGTTTTAGAAAAAAATGTGTTCAAGAACAAAAATATACATCATAATTGATAGCTAACACGTTTTCTATGACGTTTATAAAAAAGGTAACAGTGCCGTATAGAACTGCATTTTTAATACTTATGTCATTGTTACTATGGCAACATTGAAGAGTTCTAGAACAATAGAAAAGTATTATATACTATTCTAGAACATAAATAAAATAAAAAATATAATGTTCTAGAACATATAGCTAGTTATTTTTTAAATTTAAAATAGCTAGTAATAAAAAAATTTATTTAATTACCCTATATTATTATTAAAACATTTATCTTCCGGTACCAAATTGTATTATTTGTTAAATTTACTAGCTATTTTAAAATTAAAAAAAACTAGCTATATGTTTTAGAACATTATTCTTATTTATTTATTTTTGTAATATTATATGTATAATACACTATTCTAGAGCATAAATAATAGAAATAATATAATGTTCTAGAACATATAGCTAGTTATTTTTCAAATTTAAAATAGCTAGTAATACAATAATATTTATTTATTTATATTATTTATTTATTAGAAAATTTATCTGCCAAATTTGATATTTTTTTAAATTTACTAGCTATTTTAAAATTAAAAAAAAACTAGCTATTTGTTCTAGAACATTATATTTTTATTTTATTTACGTTCTAGAATAGTATATAATACTTTTCTATTGTTCTAGAACTCTTCAATGTTGCCATAGTAACAATAACATAAGTTTTAAAAATGCAGTTCTATACGGAACTCTAGCCATAAAAAATTAGCAAAAACTATCTAGTATAAAAAATCAATGTCATGGAAATTACTTTGAAATTTAATTCAACATTACTTTTTTTGTTGACAAAAAGTGTTCATTTTTGTCAAACTTGTAAACGACTTTGATAAAAAAAATGACTTACAACAAATAAGTTAATTTGTGGGTAGGTATTTAAAATGCTGAGGTTAGAGTGAGATAAGTGAGAGGGTGCTCAGTGAAATTTGGAGACCAGGAGACCAAGTAGATATCTGACTCTGTAGGTGTGGTACTGGATAATATTAATGACTTTGTGCAGACCGTGATTGGTGAATAGGTCGACATGGTAACAGGCCGACACCCGTTCTCCCCGATACGAGTACTAGGAGATAAATTGTGCGAAACAAGCTGAGACGAATCACTTT
>JAUCBJ010005252.1:0-31151 GCA_032718475.1 Nemertoderma westbladi
GGATGATGGAATTGCTGTTCCCGGTTCTACTGAAGAATTCCAGAGATCTGGGGCCTGGTTAGACACTTGGTCTGGTGTTGGGAAGGACTCGGTCATTGCTGGAGTTAACAGGTGACTAGAGAGAGTAGAACAAGCAGCCACTGAAGCCATGACGGGCAGATGGTGCGATCTACATTGCCGAACTCATGATGTAATGTAAATGGTTTTCTTCAGAAATGGAAAAAATGAGAAAGCACTACACCAGGGGTTGAACCAGCGCTATACATATGTTTCGGCCTATCAGGCCTCATCAGTAGCGTTAACCAGTTCAGCCACTTGCCCCTGACATTCACACTCCCACCTAATCCACTTCTATTGAACAGGCAGTGTTAAGTTACATAATCATATCTCTAACAGCGGACCTAATGGCCTCAAGTATGGTGAGTGAAACAGGAGGGAAGTACAAATAAATAAATAATCAGCTCGATTATTACTGCCCCCCCCCCCCCCCCCCCAGGTGATGTTAATTAAATAAATTGGAGTTGAGCTGTTGTGGGGGCAACTGTAATTAATAATGTAATGTAAATGGTTTTGTTCAGAAATTAAAAAAAGAAAAGCACGTCACCAGGGTTTGAACCAGCGCTATATGTACGATTCGGCCTCATCAGTAGCACTAACTAGTTCAGCCTATGATTAAAAAAAGTGTGATTTTGTAGCCGAAGTACTCAGTACAATAACATGGACTTTAATTTCAATTTTTAGTTAAAACTCGAGTACAATAGTGTAAGGTGAAGATAATAATAGATGTTAAACTTAGTGTATTTGCTCTTTTTGGTGAAATTTGATTAAAATTTAAATAAAATTCATTTTAAATTTTATTAATGAATTTTTTGGTCCTTTTTGCACTTTCTACCCCCACTAATTCGACAATTGCGCTTCTAATGAGATCACCCATGACCTGTTAGCCCCAGCAGAAGTGAAGATAATGTAAATTTTCAATAATATTTTTTGCACGGTAGATTAAATATGAGTGAAGAACAAAGTGGTATTGGGGTCACGTGTTCCAAATATTTTTTTTTCCTAAAATTTTGTCCATGTGTTATGGACACATAACCTCACCTTTTGGGTTAGTTCCTAAGTAATTCGCGGACTTTTGATTTTTATGACACACCCACCCTAGTCTATATGTCCCTATAACCCTAACCCTATGTATGTCTGTATGTCCCTATAACCCTAACCCTATGTCTGTATGTATGTCTATATGTCCCTATAACCCTAACCCTATGTATGTCTGTATGTCCCTATAACCCTAACCCTATGTATGTCTATATGTCCCTATAACCCTAACCCTATGTATATGTCCCTATAACCCTAACCCTATGTATGTCTATATGTCCCTATAACCCTAACCCTATGTATATGTCCCTATAACCCTAACCCTATGTATGTCCCTATAACCCTAACCCTATGTCTGTATGTATGTATATATGTCCCTATAACCCCAACCCTATGTATGTCTGTATGTCCCTATAACCCCAACCCTATGTATGTCTGTATGTCCCTATAACCCTAACCCTATGTATATGTCCCTATAATCCTAACCCTATGTATGTCTATATGTCCCTATAACCCTAACCCTATGTATATGTCCCTATAACCCTAACCCTATGTATGTCTATATGACTATATGTCCCTATAACCCTAACCCTATGTATATGTCCCTATAACCCTAACCCTATGTATGTCTATATGTCGTTATAACCCTAACCCTATGTATATGTTCCTATAATCCTAACCCTATGTATGTCTATATGTCCCTATAACCCTAACCCTATGTATATGTCCCTATAACCCTAACCCTATGTATGTCTATATGTCCCTATAACCCTAACCCTATGTATATGTCCCTATGACCCTAACCCTATGTATGTCTATATGACTATATGTCCCTATAACCCTAACCCTATGTATATGTCCCTATAACCCTAACCCTATGTATGTCCCTATAACCCTAACCCTATGTCTGTATGTATGTCTATATGTCCCTATAACCCTAACCCTATGTATGTCTGTATGTCCCTATAACCCTAACCCTATGTATGTCTATATGTCCCTATAACCCTAACCCTATGTATATGTCCCTATAACCCTAACCCTATGTCTGTATGTCCCTATAACCCCCAACCCTATGTATGTCGTCTATATGTCCCTATAACCCTAACCCTATGTATGTCTGTATGTCCCTATAACCCTAACCCTATGTATATGTCCCTATAACCCTAACCCTATGTCTGTATGTATGTCTGTATGTCCCTATAACCCTAACCCTATGTATGTCTATATGTCCCTATAACCTTAACCCTATGTATATGTCCCTATAACCCTAACCCTATGTCTAAATAAAAATAAAATAATTTTAAATTTTAATTTAATTTTATATTCATATAAATTAAGATCTTTTAATAAATTAAAATTAGATCTATTAATCAATTTACAAACTTATTGACAGATTATTTTATAACGTTATAATAATTTAATAAAAAATGTAGAAAATGTCATGAAATTTATATAATAAAATTATATATGTTTTGATATATTTATTCATATTTATGATTATTTTTGTGGTGGTTGACTTTTGGCTACAGCGATACAGGTAGTCTTTATTTCTGCTGGAGTGTCTATTGTCCTATCAGCTGTGGGGGATCTAGATCCTATAGAGTATATTGCGCCCGGGGCAAACGCCGCAAACCCTGGAATTTAGAATGTTTACCAGTTATAATTTAACATTATTTTATTACCTGGACATTGTGGACAATAATATAATCCCATGCTTGTACCCATGGTATTTGCCACGTTATTTGTCAAGTTTTTTTTTAACGGTTTGGAACGGTTCAGCGGCCTGTCCTGCCTGTAATAACGTTTATAATTGCACATTGTAATCATGTTGTTACGTAATAGAATATGTAAGTAAGTTGTAACCACCACCCCCCCCCCCCCCCCCCCATGCCCATTGCCAATACCAATTACTTTTTTTTGCATCTGTTGGATTGGAAGCAAGCTTATTTAATCCATCAGATGCTAATGAATAAACATTATTTGTTTGTTGAATCAAAATAAATAAATTTTCAATAAATTTTATAAATATAAATCTCAAATATAAGTACTAAATAAGTTTTGATATAAGTGTACCAACTAATAAATAGCTTGAACATCGAACCCAACCTGTATATGTTTATCAATAATATAGGTTCAATTTTACCAGATATGGTTTAGGTTATTGGGTAAATAAGATATATTCCTTAAGTTTTAATTTAATTTAAATTTAGAGAGTATCAGGATTCTTCGAATTTCAGTGGGTAGTTCATTCCAATATAGTGGAGGTCAGGTTTTTTTTTCTAAATATTTTAGTGAAATTTATATATAAAAATAGTGATTTCTAAATTTTTTAACTTGTTTAGAAATATTTCTAAAATTAAATATTGAAAACAACAAATTGAAAAATATAAACTTTACAGCGTTCCATACCGGTATTTAATTTATTATTAATTAATAATGTTGTTTGTTCCTTATTGTTCGTTCGTTCACCAGAATCGAATATTTGATCCTCTAAATCTGATTCATCTCCATCAGCTTCATTTGTACCAACTTCTATAATATCAAATAAACTCCCTCATTTCTCGTGGTATTGTTTATTTCTAAGTAGATCGACAGCGGACATTTTGAAAAAAAAAAACCTGGTGGAGGTTGATATCTTATGGAATTCTGGCCAAAATTAGTTTTGAAACTTGAAAGAAGCTTGAACTTGAAAGTTATTTGGTACTCTATTTCCGTGTTGTCAAGTTGTATTTATTTTGTTATTTTTTTATATTAATATTTTTGCCATCATATCTTACTTTGATACTTTTAGGTTGGCGACGACCACATGTTGATGTTACGCGGGCCTGCCCTCCTTAGTTGCCACGGCAACGAACTGCGGACGCTATGGTGAGTCCGCCGCCGGGGTTTGAGTCACCGACACTAGTAATCGGCAGCCCGCGACCGGACCACCGTCTGTCCGACAGCTCGGACGACGACGACAGCCAGTCCGGAGAGTCGGACTGTGCATCGCTTCTCTATCCAGACTTGGAGGATGTGACCTTCTTCTACCTCAAACAGACCACCCCCCTTCGACACATATGCATTCGCATCATCTTATGGCCATATCCTTTTTTTACATTTATACAGTACATTAGTAATATACAGTCTAGTACTTACGGCTATATTTCCTCTTTATTGGAAATAAAACCATAATCTTCAATTTTTTCGCCATTTATATTTAACTTAAAACAAATGTGTAATTCTCATGTTGCAACACAGTAAGAATCGTGGTCTATTAATCAGCGTTGGTGTTTTATCCGTTGTAGAAAGGCATTCCATGCAATGTACATTAGTGTATTCGTGGTTAGTTAGACATCATACAAGAGCTATTCCAAATACTATCACTTAGTCACCAAGGCTCGTGAGGTGCCGTCTATTCTATTCAGTAATTAAAATTCTTCAGAATAAGTCGAGAATGGTTATAGGTTGTTTGGAGAAAATTCGAACCACATCCCTAAAATATACTTTTATTCAAAAATTGAAACATTTCCTTCCTCTTTTAATTTCAACAGCGTCAAAAAATGTTTAGCTTTTTTGCACGCTCTCACTTTTTTGCACGCTCTCACTATATTACATTAATTGAACCGGTAGAACAGATTGTCAAATTTCAAAAAAAAACAGCTATTGGCCGGACCCTCTAAATACCGTATTGAAGCTTTATATTTGATTTATATTGCACTTGTGTATTATTGACCGGACCCTTATTACCTCGACTTTGTTATCGGACCCATTAAACTTGTAACATGTGTTAACTTTCGTTTATTGTTTTGGTTCCCCCAACACGCCTCTGTAACCTGCTCCTTTACTAACCTGCTCCTTTAAATGGCAATGGGTCCGGTCAATGGATCCGGTCAACGGGTCCGGTCAGTGGGTCCGGTCAATTGAGCAATGGGTCCGGTCCGGTGGGTGGCCTTTCCCATACATGCTCGTTGCGCTAGGCGAGTAAACCGACTCGTACTGTTTTGTGTTTTCCTATAAAGTGCTACTTTTATCAATGGTTATAAATAAATGTAAATAAATAGTTATTTTCAAAATGCACCAACATGATATTTCTATAGCCCTTCTATCGACTTACTTTAAATAAGTGTTTGGCACTTATTGTTGTATGAGTGTGTGAACACTTTGTACGTTGGACTTACGGTATAATTTGACTAAATCTATATGTGGCTGGACAATAGGACATTGCTTTTAGCTTAGCATTTAAGGAGCTTTTTAATATGTTGGTTGGTAATGTTTCTATCGTGTTGAGATTTGCGCATGATTGCGTGGTAGCGGTCGTTAAGTGATTAGGGTGGAGTCGGACCGCTTGTAGGTACAATTCCCCCGGTATATCCAAATAATGTTTACGGCACCGAATGAGATTTACCTTTCAGACGGTTGTCGCTCTAATATCCACGATAACTGAACAACCAACGGATTAAGGAGGCACGTGGAAACCCCATGACGTTAACCCATTCCCATTATTAATATAAAGTAAACACTCTGGCCTTTCATGTTGACTTGACCTCATCATAAAATAATTAGATTGACAATAATACCCAACTTGTATTTTGTATAAATGTAAGTAACGGTATAGCTAGTTATTCCCGGGAGTGATTCGGCAAAAAAATAATTTACCAAAATTAAACGGTTTCGTTTTAATTGGAGTGGAGCTAGGGGTTTATTTTGTGTCGTAAATATATTAAATACTGAAATAGGTCGAGCGAGCGTGCTTGGATAGTGGAAAAGTTCCTTCCAGGCTTCTCGGTTCTACTTTCCTTTCTCCAAACTCCGTTTAGTGCTGCCCTTAGCCTTTAGTGGTCTTGAGTAACAACCATCAATTCGTTGTTCAAGTGAGTGCCCTCGTCTATCTAACACCAAAAGTACACTTTCCACTGTGGCTCGAAAGATCTTGGTTTTCAGGCTACAGTTAGCGGGAGAGGTTCGTGATAAGAGCTACCCATGTCTTTGTTTCCATGATCTTTGTCTTTTCTGCGGCACCCTCTGTCCATGACCAAAGATACTGGAAGTCATCAACTTTCCTTAGTGGATTACTATAGATTGTGGTCTTGGTAGCATTTATATGCAATCCAACCTCCTTAGCAGCCCTCTCCACTTTATTTAGTAGAAGCTGTGCATCTGCTAGCGTATTAGAGAGCATGGCGATGTAATCCTCAAAGTCAGTGTCTGCTATTACTGTATAGTTGCCGGATATCTACTGTTCTGGTATTTATTGTTATGTTTTAGTTAGAATAACGTGCCAGATTAACCTGCTCCTTTCAATTAATCAATAATTTAAGTCCCACCCCGTATCGAAAAATTACTTAAAATCAAACTCAAGTAGTATTAACAAAAAAAAAAGAAAAAAAAAGTAGTATTAACTATTGTTATATTTAGATCGTTTGTGGAGCCTTTTAAGGAACTTATTTTTGCCTTGCCTTTATGATGAGGTGATTTCTAGCTAAGCTGAGATGTGGGAAACACGTGATGACAGAGATACAATAAATAATGCAATAATATTTCACAACCTACAAGTGAAAAACATAATGCTCGAAGATAATTATGTCGCAGAGCCATGTAACTTGTAAACGCGTCATTAATTTATTGGAATGAAACATTATGCCTTGCGTCGAACTACGTGCCCTTGGTCAGTTGTGTTGTACTGAGAACGATCTTACCTGGATTGAATCATAACTTTAACCTCTTTGATAACAGTCAAACATCATATGAAGTGATATCTGCCATAAACTTATTATTTTACTACACACCACAGCTTTATTTTCAATTCATTGTTCTTACCCATTAATATTTAATCAGGAAGTGAATGCAGCAAGTAAATTGTATTCCCATAACTTTTTCTCAGTGTTATACAATGTATTTCGGAATGGAACATTGCTAAAAAAAGCGCTCCTGTTTTAGTTTTACGAGCCTGAAAAGTACGGTAAGGATGAATTTAGTATTCTATAGTCTATTTATTTGCAAGTAAACTAAACTTTTTTTCGTCCGATAGGCCTGGATTACCCACAAGTCTGA
This sequence comes from Nemertoderma westbladi, assembly GCA_032718475.1. Lineage (NCBI taxonomy): Eukaryota > Metazoa > Xenacoelomorpha > Nemertodermatida > Nemertodermatidae > Nemertoderma > Nemertoderma westbladi. Next base: position 7,129 of record JAUCBJ010005252.1, read on the forward strand.
AGACTTATTTGCAGTGCGGCCCCCGCCCAGAACTAAACTCATCAGACGAAATTTGTACTCATTTAAGGGTGTAAAGCAGAGAGATGTGCCTGGCTGCTCGTCCCGAAAGAAAAGCTCTCTTGGCCTGGCCCCCCTCCCCTATCTCCTGTGGGTTCGAACCCTCGGTCTCTGGAGCCAGAGATTGAAGGCAATGGAACAGTCCACTGCCAAGGTGGGATTTATAGCTCTGCAGTATATCTCTGAAAAAAATTGATTGAATATCTTGTACACAAAATAATTAAATAGCTAGCTAACTAAATAATAGTTACAAGAAATATGGGAGGAGTGGTATTGGAATCAGGCACTGACCCACCCAAAGAATCGAGGTGGTGACTTTACTATTTCACTCCACCCAGTCCCTATCTATTATTTATAGTAGATATCCTTCCTGTATGATTGATAAACTTTCCTTCTTCCCTTTCCGTTACCTCATGATCTCTGCGATATATAATCATTCTGCTGACAGCGGTTATTTCTTTATGTTATTTATTCCAGCTTATAATTTTTATGGGATATTTGATGCTTCAGCTTGGCAGAGAAGGCTGTGGCGCCTTCAGTTCATGAATTACATACTGTATGTGTTACGTCTCTCGTGCATGAATAAGCTAGAGTTGTTTTCATTTATTTCATTTCTTTCATACAGTTAGTTGGTATGACTGAGTCCCACTGACATATAAATGAAATGGTCACAAATTTATACGGATATTAATATTACGATTCTACGGATACCTGAGATTAAATCGTATTAATCTGTCGTGATTATCATGTGAAATGTACTCCCTACCCTGTGTTCATGTGCGTCATTCAATGACAAGGTACGTCATTGAACATTAACGACGTAGTCTGTGTTAATTGCCGGATCACGGGAAAATGGGAGAAATGAGCATTGTCAAGGCAGATTCGGGGGGGGGGGGGGGGTTCTTGAGGCTTAAATGCACCTTCCCAGGAGAAAATCAACGCGAATAGATATTTCATTTCATAAAACACCCGGACGAGCCGGTATTATATTAGATAAAATATATATATAAGGAATACATATACATATATAAGTAGGTATGAACGGTTTATCATTGGCAATATGATAAAGATAACATAAGTAAATAAAGTGCACATATATTTGGGCAAAACGCATCGGACAAAGATAACATGTGTATAGACGTAAATAAAAAGCACATACAGCATGTTTGAGCAAAACGCATCAGGTCATTGTAAAAAATAAGAAAACTTGGTGCAGATGTAGTGAGAAGCATGTCATAAGGTATTCTATCTCGAAGCGTGGACCACATAAACCATATTAGCATTAAGTGAGGAGGGGGGGGGGGGGGGGGGGTGGATTGCAGAGTGCAGGTAGAAGTGATTATGATAGGAGTTTGCGCTGCAAATATAGTTGGATATCAGATTAGGAAACGCCATAATATGAGAGTATTCTGGCTCTTTTCTCTTCAATGCTGATTGTTTTGAGTGTGAGTGTAGTTCTAATGAAATTTGAGCTGATCAGTTCACGATATGTCGGCTTGGCAAGTGAAATACGCGACACCAGCTCACTTTTGGAATATGAAAAGTTGAGTGCAGAAAGCAGGTCAGGTAAGGCGTAGGATGAGCGCGCGATGCTGTAGCCACAAGAAGTGCCGCGATATGACGCCAGGGGGCGGACATTGCTGAACATTGCAATCCGACAACTTAGTTGTAGAAAGCGACTAGGACAGTTCAATATGCGCAGGATGGTACCGACACACAACCGAAGTGCAGCAATCGAGATTGGCACAAGGAGACGTGGTAAAGAGTGCAATTCCCAACATATGGACCAAGGTTTAGTAAACCTCTTAACGATTTGCGGTAGAATACATCAAGAGCGTCACTATCAGTGGAAGTAAGAGAACCTATAGTGAATTTTAATCCATATGTGGTAGCTGGTACAGCGAGGGAGTCCCATAGTCGGAAGACCACCTTAGGAGGAAGCCAGCGCGTTGTCCAGCCTCTAGTGTGAAATGTGCTGATAGAATCATTAAGGATTACTTTGGAGTTCGATAAACTTTTAAGGTTGTATCCTAAGAAGGTAATGGCAGAACTTCTTGCAACAAGAGATCCACGTATGTTGATAAAGCAGGGTTTATGACATGGATTTTGGATGCTGTCGACTACAATCCATGAGGTTTTAGTGGGTTCAAAGCTAAGACGTACCTCGTCTGCTTTGTCACTTACAATCATTGCCATACGTTCGAGATCAGTAGCCGAGGTGCTAAGAAAGAGGAAGTCATCGGCGTATACTATGGCGCCTAACCACACAGGGCCGACATGATAACCTAAGTTGGAACTCTCTAGAGCCGCAGTTATATCAGCTGTGTATAAGTTAAAAAAAGTTGGTGATAGTAGAGAACCTTGCTTTAAACCTTGGATTAAACCTTGGAGATAATATCATGGCACCTGATTACGAGTAAAGAAAAATTAAACTGGAACTTGCAAAATTCCAGGCTAAGATATACTAACAAATTACACATCACCACCACCGCTTTAAATGGATGCTACCCCAAATAAAATAATTTAAATTGTGTTAATTATGTTAATAGATAAACTATGAGCAATACATTCCCCATAACATACATAATAAATTTGGTGTTGAAAATTAAATTTAGGGTAGAAATGATTTTTTTCACTTTTTTAGGGTATCAATAGTGAATTTGAATTATAATTATATAATTTGGATTATATATTTATTGACAACAACTAAAAATTTGGACGTATATGAGAAACAAGGATGAGATTATCTGTGTCAGTGTCATTTCGTGGTGTAACTTGACCCACTACTATTACTGTAATTATAATAGGTCATGGGTTTACGTTTTGTCAGTGTTTTAATGAGACAGCAGTTTTTCTGTGAATTATAGGACGCCAGAATATTATGTGGCGAATTGAATTTCACTGGATGGATCATGGATGCAGTATTTCTGGCATATGCCATGCCAAGATTATATTTGGGCAACACGTACGTGATTTTCGCGCTATTTGCTTTGTTGCTAATATACTGGCTGACAAGTGAATTTCAGTGTCATATTTTATACGTGTGTTATATGTAGACATTGTTACCGTGTTATTGGGTAGCTTTCCTGTTTCCAGTTTAATTGTTGATAAGCGATTTTTCTCTGGTGTGTGTGTAATCGTTATTGAGTGTTGTTACTGGGGCTGGGGGGGGGGGGGGGGGGTGAATAGATGCGACATGCCGCCGGCAAGTTAATCTGCACTCAATTTGCAGCATTCCCTTGATTGCATTACCTTGCAAGAACTTGGCATATTTCCTTCCATCTTGAAAATAATGTAATTTCGAATAAATTGGAATTACAACAGCTTGTGTTAGAACCTACTTCTAGGTTGAGAAATAGAGTAGCGACCATTACACCCTCACATAGAGATGCGACCATTACACCATCACGTAGAGAAGTGACCATTACACACTCACATAGAGAAACGACCATTACACCATCACGTGGTGAAGCGACCATTACACCATCATATGTAGAGAAGCGACCATTACACCCTTACGTAGAAAGCGACCATTACACCCTCACGTAGAGAAGAGACCATTAAACCTTCACGTAGTGAAGCGACCATTACACCATCATATGTAGAGAAGCGACCATTACACCCTTACGTAGAAAGCGACCATACACCCTCACGTAGAGAAGCGACCATTACACCCTCATGTAGAGAAGCGACCATTACACCCTCATGTAGAGAAGCGACCATTACACCATCAGATCACGTAGAGAAGCGACCATTACACCCTCACGTAGAGAAGCGACCATTACACCCTCATGTAGAGAAGCGACCATTACACCCTTACGTAGAGAAGCGACCATTACACCATCATGTAGAGAAGCGACCATTACACCCTTACGTAGAGAAGCGACCATTACACCATCATGTAGAGAAGCGACCATTACACCCTCACGTAGAGAAGCGACCATTACACCATCATGTAGAGAAGCGACCATTACACCATCATGTAGAGAAGAGACCATTAAACCCTCACGTAGTGAAGCGACCATTACACCATCATATGTAGAGAAGCGACTATTACACCCTTACGTAGAAAGCGACCATTACACCCTCATGTAGAGAAGCGACCATTACACCATCAGATCACGTAGAGAAGCGACCATTACACCCTCACGTAGAGAAGCGACCATTACACCCTCATGTAGAGAAGCGACCATTACACCCTTACGTAGAGAAGCGACCATTACACCATCATGTAGAGAAGCGACCATTACACCATCATATGTAGAGAAGCGACCATTACACCCTTACGTAGAAAGCGACCATTACACCCTCACGTAGAGAAGAGACCATTAAACCTTCACGTAGTGAAGCGACCATTACACCATCATATGTAGGGAAGCGACCATTACACCCTTACGTAGAAAGCGACCATTACACCCTCACGTAGAGAAGCGACCATTACACCCTCATGTAGAGAAGCGACCATTACACCCTCATGTAGAGAAGCGACCATTACACCATCAGATCACGTAGAGAAGCGACCATTACACCCTCACGTAGAGAAGCGACCATTACACCCTCATGTAGAGAAGCGACCATTACACCCTTACGTAGAGAAGCGACCATTACACCATCATGTAGAGAAGCGACCATTACACCCTTACGTAGAGAAGCGACCATTACACCATCATGTAGAGAAGCGACCATTACACCCTCACGTAGAGAAGCGACCATTACACCATCATGTAGAGAAGCGACCATTACACCATCATGTAGAGAAGAGACCATTAAACCCTCACGTAGTGAAGCGACCATTACACCATCATATGTAGAGAAGCGACTATTACACCCTTACGTAGAAAGCGACCATTACACCCTCATGTAGAGAAGCGACCATTACACCATCAGATCACGTAGAGAAGCGACCATTACACCCTCACGTAGAGAAGCGACCATTACACCCTCATGTAGAGAAGCGACCATTACACCCTTACGTAGAGAAGCGACCATTACACCATCATGTAGAGAAGCGACCATTACACCCTTACGTAGAGAAGCGACCATTACACCATCATGTAGAGAAGCGACCATTACACCCTCACGTAGAGAAGCGACCATTACACCATCATGTAGAGAAGCGACCATTACACCATCATGTAGAGAAGAGACCATTAAACCCTCACGTAGTGAAGCGACCATTACACCATCATATGTAGAGAAGCGACCATTACACCCTTACGTAGAAAGCGACCATTACACCCTCACGTAGAGAAGCGACCATTACACCCTCATGTAGAGAAGCGACCAGTACACCATCAGATCACGTAGAGAAGAGACCATTAAACCCTCACGTAGTGAAGCGACCATTACACCATCATATGTAGAGAAGCGACCATTACACCCTCATATGTAGAGAAGCGACCATTACACCCTTACGTAGAAAGCGACCATTACACCCTCACGTAGAGAAGCGACCATTACACCCTCATGTAGAGAAGCGACCAGTACACCATCAGATCACGTAGAGAAGAGACCATTAAACCCTCACGTAGTGAAGCGACCATTACACCATCATGTAGAGAAGCGACCATCACACCCACCCCGTGGTTTTTTGTTCTATCTTGGAAACAAACGCAGTTGTGAACCTGAACGAACTTTTAAGAGTTTTATAGTCGAAGCGGTTGTTTAAAATATCGGGTACAAAACAGTACATTGCAGGGTTTTTCAACCCCTACTTATGGTACAATTTTAGAGAAGTTTTATAAAAATTACGATGCATAAATATGAATTGTATCATCTCTATCTTTTAGTTACACCAGTTTTTTAGGGTTCGCTATTAATTGGAATGCTAGCTTTGAAAATCCATCTATTTGGTAATTTATTTGTCTAATTCTGATGTTCATGTTCTCGCGTTATGGTGGTACGTTGGGGTTCTGAATTTGATCAAAACCCAAGTTTTATATTTTTTCATAATATTGTTGGCTATTTGAAATTTTTTCAGTAATATTCAAAATCGTGAAATTCAAAATATAAATCAGACGTTTTCAGTAATATTTGTCCATGTGAAGTAGATTTTAGCACGCCATCACCCCCCACCCCCCAGATTTGTTTTACAGGAGTAAAAAAGTAAAGATTAATCTTGAAATTGTTCCTTAACTTTATTACATTTTCAATAACACGTGGTTTGAACGGGTATCTATGATGGTAATTTTACTCAATTGTCTCACCCTTGGAATGTTTCAACCCTGTGAAGATTTACATGGTTGTCACTCGACGAGGTGTAAGGTTAGTGGTACCGGTAGGTGTAAGTTAGTGGTACCTGTAGGTGTAAGGTTAGTGGTACCGGTAGGAGTAAGTTAGTGGTACCGCTAGGTGTAAGGTTAGTGGTACCTGTATGAGTAAGTTAGTGGTACCGCTAGGTGTAAGGTTAGTGGTACTTGTAGGAGTAAGTTAGTGGTACCGCTAGGTGTAAGTTTAGTGGTACCTGTATGAGTAAGTTAGTGGTACCGCTAGGTGTAAGTTTAGTGGTACCTGTATGAGTAAGTTAGTGGTACCGCTAGGTGTAAGTTTAGTGGTACCTGTAGGTGTAAGTTTAGTGGTACCGGTAGGTGTAAGTTAGTGGTACCGGTAGGTGTAAGTTAGTGGTACCGGTAGGTGTAAGTTAGTGGTACCGGTAGGTGTAAGTTAGTGGTACCGGTAGGTGTAAGTTAGTGGTACCGGAAGGTGTAAGGTTAGTGGTACCGGTAGGTATAAGTTTAGTGGTACCGGTGGGTGTAAAAGGTAGTGGTACCGGTAAGATGCATGCGATAAGTAGTACCGGTAGGGTTTGATTTTAGGTTTTGGGTTAGATTTTTGATTTTTTATTAATGTGGCTTTTAATTTGGCTTAATTTTTGGTCTTTTAATCTAATTAATTGAGTATATTATGTTTGCATGTTTTTAGTCTACAAGAACTTCAAATATAGACCTTTTAGGTTTTCATGTTACCAATTTACCTTTCCAGGTTCTGGAGTATTTCGATCACTCTATATTTGCGTTCTTTGCTGCGGAAATGATTTTAAAAATAATCGCTATGGGCGCTTTTGGAGAAAAGGCCTATTTCAAGGAAACGTGGAATAAACTGGACTTTTTCATCGTTTTTGCAGGGTGAGTAAAATCTGTCAGAATATTGAGATATAAGTTATTGGTGTCAAGCACATAATCAAGCACTTTATAAAATTACAAAGTCTAGGCGTTATATTTGATAATATCTGCAATATTATAAGAATAAAACTGTAAGCTGTTGATCTTTTTACCCTATATAAGTTGCGATAACCAACTTACATAGAATAATTCAGAGAGAGTTTACCTTTTTATGTCAGCCATTGATTTATATTTTTGGTATTGTCGTGTTTTGAGTCTTAAACTTAAACCCTCTATTCTATTCTATAACCATGGCCTTGTATAGCGTTCCAACATCCACTAAAAGACAAAAAAATATGGATTGCACAGGCCAAACCACCACGTTGCACGGTATGGGATTTCATACATGGTATAGTATAGTGTTGTACAGCATAACACTGTGGTGGGTGGAATGGCTTGGCAGTTTGGTATGACCTGACCATACCACGGTATGGCATTCCGTGACATGGCAGGATGTGGGTCGCAATAGCATCGCACACCGTGACCCTGCCATGGCGTTGCAGATATGGTGACATGGTTGGTCACGCTAGGCATTACATAGTATGGCATGGCACGTTATGGTTGCTACCTGCTTGGTATGCCTTGGCATTACATGGCAAGGAACGACATATCGCAGGACAGCATGACAGATTAAAACAGCATAGCAGATTAGCACAGCATAACATGACATGGATTATATAGCGCGGTCGCACATATGCACGGTCGGTGTTGTACAGCATTGGTGGAAGGGATAGGATGGCACATCATAGCACCATGCGCACGCAGCACCGCATTGTATGTGAGGCCACGAAATAGAATTGCCTGTCAAAGCACTTGATAGCAAGACGCAGCCCATCACCCGGTCATGGTTCGGTATGGCATACGACGATATCACATGTGCTATTGTGCAGGGTAAAGACTCGGTGGATCCTATCAAGGAACGTCACATTATCTGCATGTTGTGGAATTGCAAGGGCGATGTAAGGTATATCACATTGACAGTGTAGCATATCATAGCACAGCACTGGGTTTTTTTTGGAAACTTGTGAAATAGTAACACTGTTCATAATAAATAAAATAAATAAATAAATAAACTGCAAGGCTCTCAATAATTATTTGGTCATGCAATTAATTGACACCAATAAATTTATTGGTGTGATTTTAAAATTATTGCTAATTGATTGGGACAGATGTATTTAAATTTATAATTATTTAGTTTAATTATTATTTATTAATTATTCATATTTTAATTAATTGGATAAATAATTGAACTGGAATCAAGTTTATACCAATTAATAGGTTAATTGCAATTTTCAAAGAAAATCCACTTTCAAAATCCTACCCTTATATATAATTTAAAAAAAAAATTGTTGTCGTTTCTCTAGACCTATACACCTTTTCCTGTAATATAGTGTCTTTATTCTATCCCATCATAGTAGACATGTACCGAACAACAAGAGTCCCACAAGAAATGAAAACAAATAAGTTGGTGCCAGTTCCCAAGAAGGGCAACCTAACACTCTATGGTTCTTTTCGGGGAATCTCATTGATCTCGATTGCTGCAAAGCTATACAATAGAATTCTATTAAATCGCATCAGGGATCCCATTGAGAGACTGCTCCGTGGAAATCAGAATGGGTTCCGTAAAGGTCGTGGGACCATGGAACCCATTTTGGCACTTAGAAGGATAATTGAAGAGTTATCAAAAAAGAAAGACAGGCATCTGGCTGTTATCTTTGTTGACTTCTTCAAGGCCTTTGATTCAGTCTCTCGCTCACGTATGTTCAGCATACTTTCATTATATGGGATTCCTGATGAAATTATTGCAGCAATCAGATCAGTATACGATGGTTCGACAACATTTGTGTCTACTGTTGACGGTGACACAGAACCATTTGAAGTGTTATGGGGCGTCCTCCAAGGAGACACACTTGCACCATTCTTGTTCATTATTGTGGTTGACTATGTTCTACGCATGTCCTTACATCATTATAATGATGATGGGGTGATGATAACTCCACCTACTGGCTCCAGAAGTCGAGGAAATCCTGCAAGTACCTAACTGATCTAGACTTTGCTGATGACTTAGGAGTACTCTCAGAATCATTAGAGGGAGCCCAACGGCTCCTCGGCTCATTAGAACATGCTGCTTCTAGTGTTGGTCTTTTTATTAACTCCAGAAAGACCAAAATTCTGACAGTTAACTTTGAAAGTCCTCAGCAAGTCTCGGATCGGATGAGCATAAGCTCAAAGGATGGTATGCTTGAGCATGTGGACGACTTCTGTTACCTGGGATCATGGATCCGGAAGTCAGGTGAGGACCTTCGAATACGTAAGGGAAAGGCATGGGCAGCCTTGAATAGGCTTTCCAGGATTTGGAAGTCACCGAGCATTAATCGGAAACTTAAGGTCCGATTATTTAGACAATGCACACATCTCCAACGAGACACTATATAACATTGGAGGTGTCTCATTGGTTCCCCCAAGCTTGACACTAGAACAAAATCGCCTCCGCTTTGCAGGACATTGCTTTCGCCGTGAGGACCAGCCAGTGCATAATCTTGTACTTTGGCAGCCTCATGGAGTGAATAAGCATGGTGGACAGCCCATGACTTTCTTGAGACGCATCTTAAAGGACACTGGCCTTGAAGATGCGGATGATCTAGCAAATGTCATGGGTGATAGGGAGTTGTGGCGGTGCAATTTTGTTGACAAGCCGGCACAGCATTCTTAAAAATGCAGCTGCAATGCAGCATGCCGATCCTAGTAGTCTTTATTCAGGTCTGAACGTGAACATACTCCCAAAATTTGTCTGCAAATCTTAATGAGATTGCACGAAATTTGAAACAGAGATAATTTCACCTCCCTCCTCCTTACTGGGTGAGCCAGAATTTTTATTTTTGCTTTCATTCTTTACCTATACAAGTGTTTGAAAAAGGTGTGTCTGTCGATATTGCACAAGTTCCACCGCAGTTATTCTTCAACTTCTTCAACCTTATAGTGGTTGGTAAATTGCAATTAAATGATCGATAATATTTCCAAAAGCCGTGGCTCAGCTTGACCAACCACGGTATGTGGTGTATAGAAGAGCAAAGAAAGTCAGAACATCGCAGAATACGACATAGCATGCAGTGGAACGACTTGCGTAAGTACGGGAAGGCACGGAATTTCACTGCATCGTGCAGCATATAAACGCGTAATAGGATGGCCGAATGAATGATACAGAGCAACAAGGGCAGAGTATCATTGGGTTTAGTGAACTGTATATAATAAGTATATTATTATTATTATTAAAAGTATTTATAAGGCGCCGTATATACGGTGTTCTAGGCGCACAATAAAAAGTAAAGACATGTTGTAATAATAACTTAAAGACAGTGCTCAATAAATAAAATGAATAAAATAAAAGTTATGATAGTAGTTCTAATTGTAGGTTTTGCGCTTAAATAGGTTTAGAGTAGGTGCCGAACGAACGTCCAGTGGAAGATTATTCCAAATTAATGGCGTAGTAGGTTCCAAGCCAGCTTGCTGGTGTTTCTTTTATAAACATGTACGAAATTCATTTTTCCCTTCCATTTTGCTGCTGCTTTTCTGGCGCTATTTCTACGGTACAATGCTTTAATCATTCAGAGTTTTAACATAGTACGTACCTCCCTTCCCTTCCCTTGCGTTGTCTAGTGTCGGTACTGCACATCTAACATACATTATTAACATTCTCCCTAACCCCCAATACTAAACTAGGTGCCTGCTTTCGCTTTTATCAGTATGCTCGGTGTCAATTCCGACTGCAAAACGTATCTGTCAAAATGCGCAAGTCCTAACAGCTCTATGCGTGATATGGATCAAGAACGTTTCCTATAAATATCTGGGGACGAAACGTTCGCCTTCCCTAACTAACAGCCGGACATTTCGTCCCCATGCTATTTTACTCGGAATATTCATCTAAAAAAACGATAGTTAGTGATATTAGGGATTCGGTCGGTTCCATTTTGAACCTACCTATACGCCAAATGTGGCATTTTCCACAAAACAACATTATTCATTCTATTTTCGTTTTGGAGTAAAATTAAATTGATTTTAACATATTGGTAATCTTATGTGATTTGAAATAAAAAAACACAATGTGTTTGAAAATAATGGAATTATGTCGCATATAATGTAGGAAACTATGTATAGGGATATAGGTTGTTTCAAAAAACATTTATTACATTTTTTACAATTATTATTCAAAAAGCATTAAAACCCTGAGACAAATTAGAATATTAGGTTTAAAATCAAATCAAAAAAATCAAATATAAATCAAATCTCTCTCTATCATAATAAACAACATTTCTAGCTTCTGATTCGTTGATTCGAATTTTATATCAACGTTTACCGGGCTTACCCTATTTATTATAGCAAAATATGTTATAGGTTATTATTTTTTTTAAAATACTTTACCATGCGGTCTATGCAAAACTGGCTTATAGGTGGTTTTGAAACATACTTGGGAGTATGGCCGGTGTAACAGGCTGAGATAACTCCCCACCAAATATGAATCCCCAGTCTTCTCAACCTAGGCTGAGAACACTCCCTAGTTTCCTCCCTAGATTTCTTAACTAACGGAAAGGAGCAGGTTAGAGTTGCGGGCTTTTCTAACCAAAACAATAAACGATATCTCAATAACATAGGTTACAGTTTTATTTTTGCAATATACGAAAATAACACAGGTACGGATATGAATTATAACTCAATTAGGGGAGTCATCTCAGCCTAAGGGGAGCGTTCTCAGCCTAAGGGGAGTGTTCTCAGCCTAGGCTGAGATAACTGGGGAGTGTTTTCAGCCTAGGCTGAGAACACTGAGGAGTGTTCTCAGCCTAGGCTGAGTTGACAGGGGAGTTATTTCAAGAGGGAGTTGTTATCTCAGCCTTGTACACACAGGATTAAGAATACATTTTAACATAAAGAAATTCAGCAATCTCCATTTCGGCAAAAATTGCGTATTTGGAAATAGTTGGTTTCAAAATGGAACCGACGAAATCCAATTGGGGTAATTAACTAAATCATGTACAAACAGCTCTACAGCGATTTTAACTTACTTCTTAATTCGTTAGTATTATCTGGAAGAAATGTATACTTTAAGCAATGTGTTCTTGAGCACCGTGAAAATAAAATTGCTTTAATTTTTCCTGCTTAATCTGACTTCGGAGAACACAAAAACATACAGGCCTAGTCTATAAACAAGTTTTTCCTTTTTATTGGCTCACCGTGTTTGCTGCACCCGTTATGCCATAATATAGGTAAAATTACTTTTCCGTATAAAATTCCCAGAAGAATCATATTTCCGGAGAACTCTTATCCTTAGGTGTTCAATCCCATCTTGTGTAGTAAAGTTTCACTATATTAGTTAATTTAATAACAGCATGGTATATATTTGTACTCAAATTACTATGATTGTATTAAGTTGTGGTTGTTTCTGTTAAAACTGAACTGGCTTTATCGATTTCATATATGTTATTAACGCATCATACTAACTCTTTATCCAACCTATTTAACACATTCCTACAGTAAGCCCGGGAAACGTTAACATAAAATTCGAAACAACTAATCAGGAGCTAGAATTGTTGTTTATTATGATAGAGGGAGATTTGATTTAAATTTTTAAAGCCTCCAATTCGAATGTTTTCTAAGGGGTTTAATGCTTTTTATGAGTAATAATTGTAAAAAAATTTAATAAAAATTTTTGAAACCATTTTTGAAACCTATTATTAACTAATATGTGAAACCACCTATATCCCTATTATACATAGTAACTAATATGTGAAACCACCTATATCCCTATTATACATAACTAATATGTGAAACCACCTATATCCCTATTATACATAGTAACTAATATGTGAAACCACCTATATCCCTATTATACATAGTAACTAATATGTGAAACCACCTATATCCCTATTATACATAGTAACTAATATGTGAAACCACCTATATCCCTATTATACATAGTAACTAATATGTGAAACCACCTATATCCCTATTATACATAGTAACTAATATGTGAAACCACCTATATCCCTATTATACATAGTAACTAATATGTGAAACCACCTATATCCCTATTATACATAGTAACTAATATGTGAAACCACCTATATCCCTATTATACATAGTAACTAATATGTGAAACCACCTATATCCCTATTATACATAGTAACTAATATGTGAAACCACCTATATCCCTATTATACATAGTAACTAATATGTGAAACCACCTATATCCCTATTATACATAGTAACTAATATGTGAAACTACCTATATCCCTATTATACATAGTAACTAATATGTGACATAATTGAAATATTTTCAATCAGAATGTGTTTTTCTTATTTCAAATTCGCAAGATTACTAGTTAGTCAAAACGATGTTGTAAAACGACATTAGAATAAATATATATAACGTTGTTTTGTGCAAACAATGCCACATTTGGCGTATAAGTGGATGGTTTCAAAATGGTACCAACAAATTAATCTTATTAGTTAGTTAGTTAGTTGGAGAATAATTTTAATTTTTTTTTTTTTTTGGGGGGGGGGGGGGGGGGCGTGATACTCTCGTAATGTTTAACAGTCCAATATAATTTCGTACGACGCATAATGTTAAGCCCATTCAATGTCTCTTAGAACTGAAAAAGAAAAAATGTCTCTTCAAAAAGAATATCTGAAGAAAGTAATTCCAATTCTATTTTGTTGACTATTGGTCCATATCTTGGATATTTTGGTTTAGTATTTCCTCTGTACCTGTCTTAACCCTCTAACCGCAGTAAGCTGCAGTGACTAAATAACGATCGACACAATGTTGATAGATTAGTCTTGCCAGTTCTGCTGACATTGATATAATTAGACACCATCGAAGGCCTTGACTTCCACCCATAAAATTGTCAAAATAAATATTACCCTGCGAACAAACAACTGCATATAGCTGATGTTGTTTAAACCTGTACTGATCCATAACCGAACCTACTTCATTACAATGGCAATAAATCTTGAATATATTTATGCTTTTATTATAGTTACGGAAGGTGGGGGGGGGGGGGGGGGGGGGTATCCCATCTCAGCTATTAATATCTCTTCTCAATGTCAAATTATGTGACACTTGTTATTCTAACCAAAACAATAACCTAAAGTCTATAGAACAGGTTACAGTTTTATTTTTGGGATTAATCAGCTGTTATTTGGGTCGATTTTCTCCTGGAGAGGGATGCATTTTGATTGCTTAAAGTGCCCCATAGCCATACCTGTTATTATATTATACAGCTGACTATTTCAACAAGTTGTGCAAACACTTTCCTACCTATAATATTTATTCCTAATAATATATAATAAAAAAAAAATATAGGCCACCAAGCAGTCGCAGCCTCGAGAGTGGAAGATTATGAGGAAACTAATTGCCTAATCGTGGTTATGGCTTCACATTTTACTTCAGTACTTATTACGTCTAACCTGGTATCTGACGCCGTAATCTCTGTCTGTTATCCATTTTATTAATTACGGCATCCAATTTAGATTACATAACCGAGAAAATACAAAATGTCTAGACTAAACCATCAATGGGTTATTCGTGTATCTGTATAACCCATTATTGGAGTTATGAGTGACTAGACGTGTAGCTGACTGCTATATTACTACTGTTATTAGTGGATCTGTATAACCCATTATTGGAGTTATGAGTGACTAGACGTGTAGAGCTGACTGCTATATTACTACTGTTATTAGTGGATCTGTATAACCCATTATTGGAGTTATGAGTGACTAGACGTGTAGCTGACTGCTCTATTACTAATGTTATTCGTGTATCTGTATAACCCATTATTGTAGTTATGAGTGACTAGACATGTAGCTGACTGCTCTATTACTAATGTTATTCGTGTATCTGTATAACCCATTATTGTAGTTATGAGTGACTAGACATGTAGCTGACTGCTCTATTACTACTGTTATTCGTGTATCTGTATAACCCATTATTGGAGTTATGAGTGACTAGACGTGTAGCTGACTGCTCTATTACTACTGTTATTCGTGTATCTGTATAACCCATTATTGGAGTTATGAGTGACTAGACGTGTAGCTGACTGCTCTATTACTACTGTTATTCGTGTATCTGTATAACCCATTATTGGAGTTATGAGTGACTAGACGTGTAGCTGACTGCTCTATTACTACTGTTATTCGTGTATCTGTATAACCCATTATTGGAGTTATGAGTGACTAGACGTGTAGCTGACTGCTATATTACTACTGTTATTAGTGGATCTGTATAACCCATTATTGGAGTTATGAGTGACTAGACGTGTAGCTGACTGCTCTATTACTAATGTTATTCGTGTATCTGTATAACCCATTATTGTAGTTATGAGTGACTAGACATGTAGCTGACTGCTCTATTACTACTGTTATTCGTGTATCTGTATAACCCATTATTGGAGTTATGAGTGACTAGACGTGTAGCTGACTGCTCTATTACTACTGTTATTCGTGTATCTGTATAACCCATTTTTGGAGTTATGAGTGACTAGATGTGTATCTGTATAACCCATTTTTGGAGTTATGAGTGACTAGACGTGTAGCTGACTGCTCTATTACTAATGTTATTCGTGTATCTGTATAACCCATTTTTGGAGTTATGAGTGACTAGACGTGTAGCTGACTGCTATATTACTACTGTTATTAGTGGATCTGTATACCCCATTATTGGAGTTATGAGTGACTAGACGTGTAGCTGACTGCACTATTACTACTGTTATTCGTGTATCTGTATAACCCATTATTGGAGTTATGAGTGACTAGACGTGTAGCTGACTGCTCTATTACTAATGTTATTCGTGTATCTGTATAACCCATTATTGGAATTATGAGTGACTAGACGTGTATCTGTATAACCCATTATTGGAGTTATGAGTGACTAGACGTGTAGCTGACTGCTCTATTACTACTGTTATTCGTGTATCTGTATAACCCATTTTTGGAGTTATGAGTGACTAGATGTGTATCTGTATAACCCATTTTTGGAGTTATGAGTGACTAGACGTGTAGCTGACTGCTCTATTACTAATGTTATTCGTGTATCTGTATAACCCATTTTTGGAGTTATGAGTGACTAGACGTGTAGCTGACTGCTATATTACTACTGTTGTTAGTGGATCTGTATAACCCATTATTTGAGTTATGAGTTACTAGACGTGTAGCTGACTGCTCTATTACTACTGTTATTCGTGTATCTGTATAACCCATTATTGGAGTTCTGAGTGACTAGACGTGTAGCTGACTGCTATATTACTACTGTTATGCGTGGGTCTGTATAACCCATTATTGGAGTTATGAGTGACAAGACGTGTAGCTGACTGCACTATTACTACTGTTATTCGTGGATCTGTACCCATTATTGGAGTTATGAGTGACTAGACGTGTATCTGTATAACCCATTATTGGAGTTATGAGTGACTAGACGTGTAGCTGACTGCTCTATTACTACTGTTATTCGTGTATCTGTATAACCCATTTTTGGAGTTATGAGTGACTAGATGTGTATCTGTATAACCCATTATTGGAGTTATGAGTGACAAGACGTGTAGCTGACTGCACTATTACTACTGTTATTCGTGGATCTGTACCCATTATTGGAGTTATGAGTGACTAGACGTGTAGCTGACTGCTATATTACTACTGTTATTAGTGGATCTGTATAACCCATTATTGGAGTTATGAGTGACTAGACGTGTAGCTGACTGCACTATTACTACTGTTATTCGTGGATCTGTATAACCCATTATTGGAGTTATGAGTGACTAGACGTGTAGCTGACTGCTATATTACTACTGTTATGCGTGGGTCTGTATAACCCATTATTGGAGTTATGAGTGACTAGACGTGTAGCTGACTGCTCTATTACTACTGTTATTCGTGTATCTGTATAACCCATTTTTGGAGTTATGAGTGACTAGATGTGTATCTGTATAACCCATTATTGGAGTTATGAGTGACAAGACGTGTAGCTGACTGCACTATTACTACTGTTATTCGTGGATCTGTACCCATTATTGGAGTTATGAGTGACTAGACGTGTAGCTGACTGCTCTATTACTAATGTTATTCGTGTATCTGTATAACCCATTATTGGAGTTATGAGTGACTAGACGTGTAGCTGACTGCACTATTACTACTGTTATTCGTGGATCTGTATAACCCATTATTGGAGTTATGAGTGACTAGACGTGTAGCTGACTGCTATATTACTACTGTTATGCGTGGGTCTGTATAACCCATTATTGGAGTTATGAGTGACTAGACGTGTAGCTGACTGCTCTATTACTACTGTTATTCGTGTATCTGTATAACCCATTATTGGAGTTATGAGTGACTAGACGTGTAGCTGACTGCTCTATTACTAATGTTATTCGTGTATCTGTATAACCCATTATTGGAGTTATGAGTGACTAGACGTGTAGCTGACTGCACTATTACTACTGTTATTCGTGGATCTGTATAACCCATTATTGGAATTATGAGTGACTAGACGTGTAGCTGACTGCTATATTACTACTGTTATGCGTGGGTCTGTATAACCCATTATTGGAGTTATGAGTGACTAGAGGTGTATCTGTATAACCCATTATTGGAGTTATGAGTGACTAGACGTGTAGCTGACTGCTCTATTACTACTGTTATTCGTGTATCTGTATAACCCATTATTGGAGTTATGAGTGACTAGACGTGTAGCTGACTGCTCTATTACTAATGTTATTCGTGGATCTGTATAACCCATTATTGGAGTTATGAGTGACTAGACGTGTAGCTGACTGCTATATTACTACTGTTATGCGTGGGTCTGTATAACCCATTATTGGAGTTATGAGTGACTAGACGTGTAGCTGACTGCTCTATTACTACTGTTATTCGTGTATCTGTATAACCCATTTTTGGAGTTATGAGTGACTAGACGTGTAGCTGACTGCTATATTACTACTGTTATGCGTGGGTCTGTATAACCCATTATTGGAGTTATGAGTGACTAGACGTGTAGCTGACTGCTCTATTACTACTGTTATTCGTGTATCTGTATAACCCATTATTGGAGTTATGAGTGACTAGACGTGTAGCTGACTGCTCTATTACTACTGTTATGCGTGGGTCTGTATAACCCATTATTGGAGTTATGAGTGACTAGACGTGTAGCTGACTGCACTATTACTACTGTTATTCGTGGATCTGTATAACCCATTATTGGAGTTATGAGTGACTAGACGTGTAGCTGACTGCTATATTACTACTGTTATGCGTGGGTCTGTATAACCCATTATTGGAGTTATGAGTGACAAGACGTGTAGCTGACTGCACTATTACTACTGTTATTCGTGGATCTGTATAACCCATTTTTGGAGTTTTGAGTGACAAGACGTGTATCTGTATAACCCATTATTGGAGTTATGAGTGACTAGACGTGTAGCTGACTGCTCTATTACTACTGTTATTAGTGGATCTGTATAACCCATTATTGGAGTTATGAGTGACTAGACGTGTAGCTGACTGCTCTATTACTAATGTTATTCGTGTATCTGTATAACCCATTATTGGAGTTATGAGTGACTAGACGTGTAGCTGACTGCACTATTACTACTGTTATTAGTGGATCTGTATACCCCATTATTGGAGTTATGAGTGACTAGACGTATAGCTGACTGTGAAAATGCAATTTTGTTCCAACTCACACCGAACTTTGTTCCTATTTTTGCGAACTTTGTTCGTATTTTAGCGAATTTTGTTCCTATGAAAATTAATTAGTCTGACTCACTCGCAAAGGAAACGTATAGGAAAATTAATACATCTGTATAGGATAATACAGATGTTATACTGATCTGTTATATAACAAGTAATTGTTTGATCTCGAATTTTCACATCCTGTGCATGGTTGGATAAATTGTAGTTCAACTATCCATTAAGTAAGATATATATACTGTATATACTAAATATATCTTAGTAAACCACAAACAGAATGTAAATTACGGAGATCGAAACAAAGTTCGCAATGAATGGAACATATGCTTGAAAATTCCAAAGGAACATAGTTCGCAAAATATCAATAGGAACAAAATTCGCACCACCTTTGTAATTAGTGAAACATTAACTACTGCTTTGTTTTGTAGTGTGATGGAGTACTCATTAGCTATGGAAGATATCAGCCTGTCTGCAATTCGGACTGTGAGAGTTTTAAGGCCTTTACGAGCAATAAACAGAGTTCCCAGTGAGTACTTGTTTCATTTATCTTTATTTATTTATCGCAATTGGTTGACTCAAAACTTTTATAATTTATAATCATACAATCATTACTAGTGGGTAAGTTTTTGTAATTTTTGAGGATGATGTTTCATTTGGATATCTTACTATATGTTTATCCTTTTAGGGCCTGGTCACACATGTCACACAGTCAACTTTCAACATGCACTAGTCCTACATGCACTAGTCCTACATGCACTAGTCCTACATGCACTAGTCCTACATGCACTAGTCCTACATGCACTAGTCCTACATGCACTAGTCCTACATGCACTAGTCCTACATGCACTAGTCCTACATGCACTAGTCCTACATGCACTAGTCCTACATGCACTAGTCCTACATGCACTAGTCCTACATGCACTAGTCCTACATGCACTAGTCTTAGATGCACTAGTCCTACATGCACTAGTCCTACATGCACTTGTCCTACATGCACTAGTCCTACATTCACTAGTCCTACATGCACTAGTCCTACATTCACTAGTCCTACATGCACTAGTCTTAGATGCACTAGTCCTACATGCACTAGTCCTACATGCACTAGTCCTACATGCACTAGTCCTACATGAACTAGTCCTACATGCACTAGTCTACATGCACTAGTCCTACACGCACTAGTCTTAGATGCACTAGTCCTACATGCACTAGTCCTACATGCACTAGTCCTACATGCACTAGTCCTACATGCACTAGTCCTACATGCACTAGTCCTAGATGCACTAGTCTTAGATGCACTAGTCCTACATGCACTAGTCCTACATGCACTAGTCCTACATGCACTAGTCCTACATGAACTAGTCCTACATGCACTAGTCCTACATGCACTAGTCCTACATGCACTAGTCCTACATACACTAATCTTAGATGCACTAGTCCTACATGCACTAGTCCTACATGCACTTGTCCTACATGCACTAGTCCTACATGCACTAGTCCTACATGCACTAGTCCTACATGCACTAGCTCTATCTTACTTGAAAGTTGAAATCCGGCATATCTAGCATCGACAACCAATCTGAAGTAACAACTATTTCCCAAATGAATATTGTGCAACCCTTTCATAGCTGGTCTTTAGCAATATAGCAAAATGATTTATTATAAGTTGAAAGCTCGTGTATGACCCGGGTCTTACAAAAATATACAGTACGCATATTGACACAAATATAATTAAATATAAATTTGGAAAAGGGACAGGTTACAGACACTATCGTAACCAACATAATAAGTGGGAGTCACAAGCGTAGCTAATATTTAAATTCCGGTATGATGACATTTTGCGGACTATAAGTTTCTGCTGTGACTGTGACCTGCGTCCACGTTTATTATTTACTTTAATTTTATTCTGATTTACATTATAAATGACATTGCTGCTAGCGCCAGTACCGTTACCGTTGTGCTTTAACATTGCTGTTAGCGCCAGTACCGTTACCGTTGTGCTTTAACATTGCTGTTAGCGCCAGTACCGTTACCGTTGTGCTTTAACATTGCTGTGCCTCTGTGCTCTGCTCAGGGGTATTTGAGTATTTAATTATTCAAACTTGCGGTATTGTTCACTTGCAATCAGAATTTAAACTAAAGGTCACAGCAATATCATCATATACTGGGTACACAATGCCTAGCCTACAGGAAGTAATGCAGTTTAAAAAATAATTCGGCATTTTTGTCTGTTTTTATCAAGTTATTTTGTCAACACTGTCACAGATTCTATTTAAGCTTTACTAAAATAAACACTTTGAAACTATGAATTTTATTTATTATTACGACTGCAGTATTAGCCACGGTACAGAAAAGTCATGTATTGTGCTAGTGATGTATTCCATACAATGTATTTGAAAATAAAAATTAGCCATTTTTAGGAACATAAATGACCTTTATTTCACCTTCATTGACCATTCATTTTCATTCATTTCATTTGACCTTCATTGTAGCAAGAGTGTAGCGAAAAGGCAATGGGAGATAAAACGGCAATTTCTTGGAAAAAGTCATTTGCTTCTAACTCTTATTTCCTGAACAACAGCTAATAGCTTTTTCCCTTATGCCAACCGCTTTATTAAAAAATATTAAGAATGTGGTATATGACGCACACTATCAGCTCACTATCATCCATCACGTTATTAAGATATATAAATATTTCAAATAATTTTTATGTAAATAATCCTCTATCATAATTATTTCACATCAAAACGTCCCGCGATCCATCTTATGGAATTCCGCAGAGGCGCACGGACAGACGTACTGAACATTACATACACTTCAGCATAAATAAAGGCACCTGTATCCCCAAAGCGACAAATCAAACAATATAATAAATCGAAATAGCAATTAATAATTAATCAATAGAACATCAACTAGTATTCCCTTCTACGGAATATCTGAGTTTTTGACGTAGTAACATAACGAACTGGAACTGTACCCTTTCCAATTAGATTATATACACACCTGGTACCATATTATGCTGTATACATTTTCATTGTATTTTACAGAAAATAATTTTATCTGTGTAATTTTACGAAATCGTGATTGTTTTACACTTATACTATTTAATCGATAAACATTTTAAATGGTAAATAATAATAATTAATACAAGCAAAGCCCCATAACCCGAATATATCAATCGGTTGGGTGCAATCTTCGCCCGCGCCCGACCTTCGCCCGATTGTAGGAAAGGTGCAGGTTACAGACACGATAGGTTACAGAGATGAATTTTTCCAACCAAAACAATAAACGAGGTTGTTAACACTCATTTTGAGGGCGAAGATTGCTCGCGGGCAAAGCTTTATCGCGGGCAAAGTTTGCTGCGTCCCATCAATCACCTCTTAAATAGGATCCAACAGCTGTTAACCTATAGCATAACCACCACCAGATACATACAGTAAGTAGTTCATTCAGCACATAATACAAAACTAGTTGCCAAAACAAAACCAGATACCATATGCCCCCCTAAACTTGGGGTGTCACGCCAGAGTTTTGTCACACCACGAGAACGGGTCCTTCGACCTGGTTGCACCACAGACCAGCCATCCTGATCGACTGTAGGGGATCCTTGTCTATTGGCGTGGGAACAACGTGATTATCCGATCCGGCTGGGATATCGGCTTGTACTACAGGCCGAAGGATTCGCCTATTATGCCACAGTGTTGAGCCATAATCTGTACGGACGAATTCACTTAGGTTTCTACAGTACCGTGAACAGCTGTTGCCATTGTATCCCATTTATTTGATCGAGGGTTTTGTATCCAATCATGCTCGCCTGGCTGGAGATGGAGAACAGACAAAACATGAGACCCACTTGGTCATAGGCAATGTTGTGCGGGTATGGCGTCCTAGTTGGCACTGGGTTGAGCCATCTTTGCGTGGCGTGTTGCGATATTCTAACATTGCAATGGCGAAATTGATTGTGGTCATGTCACCTTATGGTCTCACCTCCCATCTATCAATCAACATCCCCTTCATACTCTTCACATAGCCTCGCCATAACCATTAGCCTGGTGGGTGGTGAGGGGACGAAGGGTCATAGTTGATGTTATTGTTTGTACAGAATGTCATAAACTTGTTGGACAAAAATTTCGAACCATTGTCTGTAAGATGTCGTGGAAAACTCAATTCCTTAATCCATGACACCAAATGGTTGATTGCATGTGATTTGTTTATCCCTCTTTTCCCTCATGGGTATACTTCGGCCAACCAGAGTATTTATGGGTAATGACTCAGTACTGAAGAGAAATCTGCGGATATAGTTTCACTTACATCTGTAGATGAAACACTGATCTTATATCGTGGAAAAATGGTTTCAGTCGGTAACTTGCTTTATGGGTTTCACATGCTGGATAACTGAGAACCAAGTTGGCCAAATAATTTGTAAGCCCAGGCCAAAACACGCACTCCCTTGCGCGCTGAAGAGCTCTTTCCTGTCCCTGGCGTGCAACATGGAGTTCCTGTGGCGCATCCGCTTCGGAACCCCGATGCGACTGCCATATAGTACCATACAGTCAGTCATAAGCCGATATGCCGTTCCGAAACTCCCAGTATGGCCTCAATTCTAAGCCCAACAATGTATTTCTCGTCTGTAAACTGTAAATGCAGCCCTGGTTACCAGGTCAACCAATTTAATGTATTCCCTATCCCTACTACTGATTAGATCCTAAATTTATGAATAAATGTATATAAATAATTTGCCCTCAAGTATTACCATAACAAATTATTTATATCAATAAAATTAGTGTTAAAAACTGAAATAAGATTTAGAAAGTCAAGCCCTGTAGGTGGGCAGGTCTTCTATTTCTATTACACGACTCTCTAGTGCAAAATGACTTTCTAGTTCAAAAAGTGTGGACCTTCTTGTTCAATAGGTTTGGACTTTGTATTTCAACAGGTCTTGATTTTCTTGTACAAAGGATTTTCTAGTTCAAGAGGCCTGGACTTCTAGTTCAAGAGGTCCAAGAGGTCTGGACTTGTAGTTCAAAAGTTCAACATTCCACACCCCCCCCCCCCCCCCAAACCCACCACCCACCCAGC
>JAUCBJ010005253.1:0-39751 GCA_032718475.1 Nemertoderma westbladi
CTCATTATGTAGACTAATGTACTGTAGACGCTTAATTTCATGGAAACTGTAATGAATTAGCTATTTATTTATTTAATTATTTAAATCACTTGAAAAAGAAATATTATATTATTTCGAAAGCTTGTGTAATTTCTTATAATTTTTATTTAACGTGGTTGATCTTGGTTTCCTTACAATTATATTTATATATTTAATTTTTGTAACCGGATCCCACACCCCAACGGCTTTGACTTGCTAAATTTATAATCTATATATATATATATATACCCCACTGACAATTTTTTCTGACAGTAACTATTCCTGCTCTTTAAGCGGGATCCTAATTAGCGTTGAAGCTATCTGCAGTATGCCTGTTTCAGGCCTGCAGATAGCTTTGTAACAATACGCGAAGGAAGACGCTACGTCATAAATACAGATACCAAAACCCATGACTTGGCCTCAGAGGTCACAAAAGCTGTTTAACATTCCAGATGTACGACCCACAAACGGACCCCGAAGAGCGGGTGGACACGTTCAGGGTTGGATGACTTGACTGGGTAGGACTTGGACTGTCCTGAGTGGTCCATGACTGATTCCATAATGGATTTGGAATTGCGAGTAGACACGCATAGGGTCTCGTGCAGCCAAATGTGACTATGAGCTTGAAAAGGACTCAGAAAGCGCTGGTAGTAGCGTGACTGCTCCTGACACGACGGACAGGCAGACACTGACCATGACCAGTGACCAGACACGGGTATCAAAAATAGATAGAGATGGCAAACTTTGGCAAAATCCAACAAAGTAAAGTCAGCAGTCACATAAAGTAAAATACCATAGTGTATAGTAGGCTTACACACACATTTGCTACCTATCAATTTGTGAATATTTCGTGTATTATTATTATACACTTGTGGGGAGGCCCACAAGTTTTATCTCACATCATATAAGATAACTGCGGGGGAATAAATTGATTTTCAACCATTGCTGGTGTTTCTTTATGATTTGCATTACCCTGGTTGCCAGGCTGCCGGTTGTTTACAAGCTGCGTTGTAACTGCCAAAAAATAAATGTTGCATAACTACATAAAAAAATTAGTTTGTTTTTGGTTTTGGAGATATTGTTTAATAATACATTATTGCTTCTTAAAGCTGTATCTTCCTTAATTCGGTGCAAAGTTTATAATTAATTTATAACTTACTATTCCAATTGCCTCCGCCCGAATTGTGTGATAGTATGGAAGGACATTGACCTATCTGTCTCTGCCAGCTACATGTGGGATTATTACAACCCGTAATCACAAGCCAACCGTAGTCTGCTCCGCAACCACCGTATCCCCCATTAATAAACCAATGACGTCCCCTAAATAGAATTGAATTCAATAGATAAAAGGTGGTGAGAGAGAGAGAGATAATGTACCGTAAGTTGCAAAGACTCAATAATAATGAGTCAACATTCATTGGTTTACCCGAATTTATTAATAATTAACACACCGTGTGATTCTATTACAAACAGAGATATATTGGAGGTCAACCAGGATTCGCCTTAGTTTAGCTTATCTGGTAGGAATGATACCAATTATATTGCAATTTAGATAAAAATTTAAATATACAGTACTCGGCAATCCAATAACCAGTATTGCCAGTAATCATTGTTCACATGTCTGCATGTCTTATATATTGACCCCCCTCCCCTCTAAAATATACAAATTTTTTACGAAAACGTTTTGATTTTTTGTTTGTACGTAGGTATCACTAGTCTGGATCCGACAGAAAAAAAAAAATTTCGAAAAAATGTACTGTGGTGGTTGGTTACATTGCAGCACCAAAATTACAAGTAGTGCACAATTTTCACAAAATTTGAAAGTTACATTATTCGGCTAATTTTTTTTCAATACAGGTTTTCTGGGGCGCAAAATACATTGGAAAATATTTAAAAATGATATGATTACTATAAATGGCTGTTTAGTCCTCTCTGCGTAGGAAAAAAATGAAAAAAACAAGTAACCAGCACTTTTCAGTTAGAACACAAAATTTTTAATTCACTTATACGATGCTATAAATTCACATTTTCAGGTTTTCTAGGGCGCTGATTCTAGGGCGGAATACATTTCAAATATGCCAGATCATTGCTACTTGTATTTTACGGCGCAATTTGGCAAATTTTTGTGATAGCACCAAATTTCGTACCCATCACCAAAAAGTACAAGTTTGCGATGTCCTGTCCAGTGCTGTTTTTATTAATTCCATCGGATTCAGGACCCTCATAAACCCGTATAACGCAAGAAACAAGATGATACTATCTACTGATCAATTTGCTTATTTTCAAAAATTTGGTGCTGGCACAACACTTTTCACCCATCGGCGAAAAATAGAAGTTTGAAAACTCTTTAAATTTTTACTGATTCCATTGAATTAAGAACCCTCACAAACCCGTATAACCCAAGAAACAAGGTGATACAATCAATTGATATATTTGATAGTTTTCAAAATTTGGTGCTAGCACCACATTTTGCACCCACTTCCGTAAAATACAAGTTTGAGATGTCTAGATCGATAATTATATATTCCATTGAATTCAGAGCAGCCATAAACCTCTAAAACGCAAGAAATAAATTGTCACAAGCAATTTTTATCTATTGAATGGATTTTCAAAATTTCGTGCTAGCACCAAAATTTGCACACAGCACCGAAAAATACAAGTATGATACGCTTGGTGCATATTGTATATATTTCATCGAAACCAGAACCCCATAAAACCCCAATTGCGTAAAAAACAAGTTTCAAACAATCAATTTACAAAATTGACCTATTTCGAAATTTGGTGCTGGCACCAAAATTTGGCACCCGCCGAAAAAACAAGTTTGAAATTTCTAAATCAATTTATATGAATTCCATCCAATTGCTAACACCAAAAAACCGGTGTAAATCAAAAATAGAGATGTTACAATTCATATTTAATGAAATGTAATTTTCAAAAATGTCTCAAAAAAAGTGCCAAAGGTAGGGTTGAAAAATGGTGCTATAACTCGAAAACTACCCAATATTTTTGAAAACGGTCTTCACTACTAGGATGACAATAGATTTTTAGGAAAAGTCCTAAAATTTCAGATTCCCAACAGCGTTTGTTTCAGAATTATAATAAAAAACCACGAGGGGGTCATATTGACCCCCCCCCCCGGGTTTAATAGGGTTAATGACAGAGATGTCTGAAAACAAAAAACTTGTTTATAATAAAAAAAAAGAAATAATATAAAAAAAAAACAATAACTAAGTGTTGTACGTACTGTAGGTTTCTTAACTTATTCATCTAGAATACAATTACCAGTATAAAACAATACCCACCACTTACCCCCAATTTGTGTCACCCACTATTGAAAAGTAAAATCCGTGATCAGAAGTCGAATCAACGTTGGTAAAAGAGGATTCACCACTAATCATATTACCTATACTGAAGAAGTTACTTTTTGCACGTCCAGCACCCCAGAATGAGATCCAAGAGTTTTTGTATCCAGCACTGTTGTATATAACAATCTTCACCTATTAAATGTAATTTTTTTGTAGCATAGTAATAAATAATATGTAAACTCAATTTGTAATGGGGCCCAATTAATGCGGCGAATATTGCTGTATCAATGTTTGCCATCAATAATTGACTAACGCATAAATAATCAAATGTTAGAAGTAAAAAGATACGCAAAGCCGTATTAATTAAACATTCATAATTATGTCAAATTATTGACTGAAACTATGCCTGCCTTCGGTATTGTAATTTCATAGCATAACATTCATCAATTTTCTCGGTGAGGACGCAGCAATAGAGCAAATATCAGTAGGCCTAATTAAGTAAAGACCATTCCAGGCAATTATTAAGTTATTGATAATATAGTCAACACACGAATAATTATAAATATCACTACTTATATTACCCTTGCAGTGCATTATTAGATTAGTAAAGTATTTCAGACTATATGAAAGATGTTTCTCCCGGTGGACACATATAATGCTTTCAATGATCTAAATAGGGTAGCAGCCTTGTGAAACGCCCCTTTGCTCATTATTATTTTTTAATTGCTATGAAGGCCACAGCATTCTCACTGTCTGAGGAATCGATACGATTATCTTTAGTTCGGAAGGCGCCACGCAGGGGGACCAACTAGCTATGCTATTCTATGCAGCCGGCCTCCTCCCTCTTATCCACAAGCTCCAGGACCCAAAAGTGGCACAGAACTAGTTTGCTGATGATTAGCTGCAGCCAGCAGACTCCCAGACATTCTTGTATGGTTTGTGAAACTCCAGATTCATGGCTCCAGGTCGGATCTAAGGACATGCATAGATCATAGTCAACATTAATTATGAACAAGAATGGTGCAAGTGTGTCTCCCTGGAGGACTCCCCATAACACTTTGAATGGTTCTGTGTCACCATCAATAGTAGACACAGATGTCATCGAAACATTGTATACTGATCTGATTGGTGCAATAATTTCATCAGGAATCCCATATAATGAAAGTGTGCTAAACATACGTGAGCGAGAGACTGAATCAAAGGCCTTGAAGAAGTCAACAAAGATAACAGCCAGAATGATTAAGTTTTTCAGAAAAGTCTTTCTTCTTTTTAGAACACAACCGTCATAACCATGTAACACATTGAAAGACTTTGATGAACATCATTTAATTAAAGAGGGTCGAAATATCTCATTGGATATTACATATATATTAAGAATGCTGTGCTGGCTTGACGACAAAATTGCGCCACCACAACATCCTATCATCACTAGAATATCAGACCTTGAGATGTGTCTCAAGAAATTATTGAGCTGTCCACCATGCTTATTCACTCAATAAGGCCGCCAAAGCACAAGATTATGCACTGGTTGGTCCTCACGGCGACCTGACTCTCGGATCCATGATCACAAGTAGCAGAAGTCTTCCACTTGCTCAAGCACGTCATCCCAGGGGGGTATGATCAGACATTTCTTAAGGGCTGTCAAGGTGCACGGTCATAATTTTGGTTTTATTGGTGTTTACAAAAAGTCCAACATTAGAAGCAAACTGATCCAATGAGCAGAGGAGCCTTTGGGTTCACTCATCTAATTAGATTCAACTACAAGCTACACACTAATAATTGGTGATTAAGCGTGAAGATTATGGTTCTTTGGACTGAAATATATATTACAACAAAATGGGTGTGGCATGGATGGTGAATGTTCCACACATGGGAATGTGGGAATTATAGAACAAAGTATTACCATAGGATGCGGCCAATAGGAATAGACTTAGTTTTCTTTCTGTACAACAAGGCAGCACTCTCCAATGCTGAATCCTGATAATCCGCTGGTAGGCCTAACATTTGGACAGCGCCTTGCAATATGTATATAAAAGGGAAACTTTACTTTGCGGCTAATAAATATGAAAATAGATTATATAAAAATACATTATATATGAAAATACAATATATAAACTAGCCATGCTAGATGCACAAAGAAGAATCACTAGACTAACTATTGTGAAAAACTACCATACCAGTCAACAGGTAATTTATCATTCTGGAGGGAGAATGGGTAGTATGGTATAAAATGGTAGAATGGTTGTATGTATTGTACAATGTAACTGTACAGGCAGGGTACTATTTATCATTTACCTAGTCGATCAAACTAACCTTTTTAACATCCGACCATGCTGTGTTTGCATAAGGCGACTTATAATTCGCGTAACTGTTGAGGTTTGCATCATTAATAGAGCCTGTTGATCCACCTCCAAGCCATAAATTATGACTGTTGCTTATCCCTGATCCAGCAACAATTTTGAACACCATTTCATCACACACTGAAAAAGCAAATGATTAAGACCATTACTAGAGCAAAGGCTGTCCTCAAAGGCCTTAGGCCCAAAATACAGGGAAAATGAGTTCGGACACCCCCCACCCCCCCCCCCCCCCCCCCCGGACACCCCCCCCCCCCGCTCAAGTAGGACACTTCCCCTCTGGACACTTCCCCCTCAGACACTTCCCCCCGGACACTTCCCCCCCAGACACTTCCCTCCCGGACACTTCAGTGTTGTGTGATTAATTTTGTGATTATTACTTAAAGTAATTGTTTTGTATTGGGAAAGAACCATTAGTCCAGGTATAAGCGGAACCACACCAACCATACAATGAGTAAGGAGCAGACTAACCAATACAACAAATAATTGTACAATTATAAATAAATCGGAAAATTGTGTCACGAACAAGTTTGAACATATACAGTATGCCATTGGCAACTAATTAAACTAAATTATGTTTGAACGTTCATAAACGTTCAAACAACGTACATATTTAGGTACAAAAAAATAAACTCAATACTAAACGCAATTTGAACGTTCAATATTCGTTTGTTTTGGGTCATTTTCAATTTCGTTAAAGTTAGGGGGGCTGGGGTGGGTGGGTTGGTTCAATATCACCCCCTCCCCCGTATTTGTACATCTCGAGCCACGAGCTGTCAATCAGGAATACCCCAAAAATTTATTTTCTCATAGAACTGAAAGTGTCGCAATAAAAGTGTGCCTAAAAGCAGGAAATCACGTTGAGATTCCCTACTTAAAGTGTCTACAAGAATTCAAAGATGACGTTGGTTGGAAAGATGCCGACAAATGCACTTTGAGAAAATCTCTGAGAACGGATGCACTTTGAGAAAATCTCTGAGAACAGATGCACTTTGAGACTCCGACTGTATTATTGAAATGTAGGTATGCTATAGTGTCAGTTAAATTTTCCAAGTAGATATTAAAGAGGCAGTAAACCTTTCTTTGAATGTCTTCACCTAATCAAATACTACAATAAGATTAATCAAAGAATACATACATTTATAGTTAATGGAGAAACCAGAGTTGTCGTTATCATTGTGACCCGTCTGAAATACCATAGTTAGATCACCAGTAGTAGACTCAACGTTGGTTGAAACACCGGAACCTTCCCAAGTTGCTAGGATTGGGGATGACGTGTCGGGTCCATCGTAAATCTGTAAATTGATTCAAAATTCAAAATTCAAAAAAAGTAATGATCTTCTATAAGATAAAAAAATAAGAAGCACTTTTTAGAATAAAAAATATTTTTTCTAGAACATACTTTTTTTACCTAACAATAGCTAACATGACATAGAGCAATCATGGCCTACGAACAATTCTAAAAAAAGTAGAAAAACTAGATACTTGTTTTGGAAACAAAGTGAATTATAACTTTGATAAATAAAATTAATAACAATTCTAAATCTCTTGGAAACATAATTAATTGAAATTTCATAACTTATTAAATATTGCACAAAAATTTAGCTAAACCGACAAACTTTGACACACAAATTCAACACACACAATTCGGATTAGTTTACACTATACGTAGGGAAAATAATTATACAGTTTAAGGGTTAAAATAAAATATAAAATTAATTTAAAATATCAGATAAATCCATGGCTATTAAAACAGACTCATATTTATGACAAATTTATTTAAGACAACTCATATTTATATTGGAGAAATCGTTTGTAAGTAACTATAATATTATTATCGTTCTTTTGTTTAATTGTTTGTTTCTATTGTTTATTGATTGACAGATTGATTCTGTTATTGTCTATTGAATTGTTTCTATATATCCATCATGTTTTTAGTTATCTTTGTGTTTGCCCTTACATACAGTACATATTACACTGAAACCTATTATAATTAAAGTTTACAGGCTCTATGGACCCAAGAATACTTTTTTCCATTACTCTTGGTCGCCGGGGGGGGGGGGGGGGGGGGGCTTGTAACAGCGTTGAAAGGCGGGACCGCAATCTACCTCGCGTCGCTTGCTGCTCAACGACTAACCCAGGAGGCACACTTCTTTCAGGGTGTAACAAAAGAACCCCTACAGTCGGCAGAAGAGCTGTAGGTCATGGAAAGGCAGAAGGTAATCAACCAATGGCTAGACATGCTGACAAGGTCGGCGGAAGGTATTCAACCAACGGTGACTCTACTGCGAAGATGTTTGTAGGAGTTGCGACCGCAAGCGGTTTACTCTCGCAACTGAAATATATGAGTATGAGATCCCTCCAGGAGAAATACCGGCTTGGTTGTCGCCCGGGTCAACAAGGACCACGTCCCTCAGTGGTACACCAGGCTCGGGTCGATAAATTGGCTACT
Organism: Nemertoderma westbladi; assembly: GCA_032718475.1. Classification (NCBI taxonomy): domain Eukaryota; kingdom Metazoa; phylum Xenacoelomorpha; order Nemertodermatida; family Nemertodermatidae; genus Nemertoderma; species Nemertoderma westbladi. Next base: position 8,133 of record JAUCBJ010005253.1, read on the forward strand.
GGAACAGAACAGAGAAGAAAAAGAACCAACCTGTTGAAATGTAAAAATCCACTAAAGATTGCTACTGTACAATGAACGCACGCACGCTGAAAGCACATAGCAAACAGGTTAACATGGTTGCTCTGACAATGGAATATAACATCGACATCATCCACATCCAAGAGCATTGGATTTGTCATGAAGACACTGCCATGAAGTACAATGACATTGGAAATATATGGACGTTAGTAACAAGATTAGCAGTAATAAACTCGGCCAGGCGGATTAGGAATTCTGCTAAGCTCATTTGCACTTAAGACCCTAAACAACATCGAATCTATAAATTCCAGGGTTATGATCGCAACATTTGATGGGAATCCCAAGACAAAACTTATATGTTGCTACAGTCCAACCAATGCCTCAGAGCCAGAACAAGCAGTCAAGATTTATGAAGATCTGACTGGACTTATAAAGGACATTCCGAAACACAATGTTAAAGTCATTGCTGGTGATCTGAATGCACAAATTGGCCCAGAAGACATCAAGGGTTACATCTGCAACACCAGTTCTAACAGAAATGGGTACTCACTTTTAACCTAATGGAAGAATGTGAATTGATACCAACAAACAACGCATTCGAAAAGAGTAAGGGGAAGCTATGGACCTTTCAATACCCTAATGGAACCAAAGCACAACTGGATTACATCCTTATAAACAAAAAGTGGAGAAACAGCATGATCAACTGCGAGGCATACAGCTCATTCAACCTAATTGGTTCGGACCACAGAATTGTGACTGCAGAGATCAGACTCAGTTTGAGACCCAGGAAACACAGGACAAGCAAGCAAATCAACTTTGACTGGGAGAAACTCAGAACTGACAATGCAGTAAACGATGCTTATACAGTAGAAGTTCAAAACCGCTTTGAAGCACTTCAGTCAATGGATAAAAACCAGTCCACCGATTAAATATACCTGATTATAATAACAGCCCACAAGGAATCAGCTAAGAGGCATATCCCTCAGAAACCCAAGCGAAAACAGTATGTGCCATGGCAAAACTCTGAGGTTACTTGTAAGAGAGAAGATCTTAAGATAGCCTACAAAGTTAAAACCGAACAACCAACAACCGAAAACATTAACAAGGTTGAGAAAGCTAAGGACGATCTTAAATTGGCATACAACATCAGCCAGGAAAAGTACATACAGGATGAAATTGAAGAACATGTTGGGAAGTGGAAAAATCACTTCAGCAACTTGCTTGGACAGCCACCAAACATCGCGGTCATCCCTACAAGGAAAATATATGACAAGACACTACCTATAGAAACAGGGGACTTCACACCTGCCGAACTCCAAAGAAGCATTAAAAGCATGTCCAATAATAAAGCGAGTGAATTAGATGAAATCCCAGCGGAGGTATGGAAAATTAGGACCTTTTGGACTTTTTGGACTAAATTTGGACTAAAGGTCTGTAACGTTCTAATGAACTCTTGTGTAATAATTATTATTGTTGAATGTGTATTTTATTAGCCTGTATCATAGGATATAATACATAGGAGTAATATAGCCTTTAATGCCATATGTTTGTCCTGAGTTAACCTTGTATAGTGCCAGAGTATTATAAGATATGGTGATGGAAAAGATTATTATTAAATCATTTAGACCAAGTTAATTATATTATATTGAAGGAATAATATTCATTACTTTCAAGTTGTTAGATATTACAATTGGTGACCCAGACGAGATTAATGTAGAGTAAAGTAAGTTATTTAATTTTTAAATTATTTTGTGAAGTATAAAAAGATAGTGCCTGGACAATGGGAGACTTCACTCAATACAGGAAAGTTGAATTATCTGCGGCGCTTCACCTACTGAATGAACATGATCCGAATTTTAATGCACCTGATTTCAAAACAGAAATAATCGAAGTGTTGAAACGTGAGAATCGTTCTGCAGTGCGTCTTGCACTAACTACAGTATCATCGACCTTACCGAAAGAAACGCATAGAACATCAACAGATGGAGCTAAGCGCATCAAACTACCAGAATTCTACCAGAAAGATCCGCGTATATGGTTCAGTCAGGTAGAGCAACTTGAGGAAGGTGAGTCACCTCATATTAAAAAACTTAGCTTGCTGGCAGTTTTACCAATAGACATAATTTTAGAAAGTGGGGTAAACCTTGATAACACATATGACGAAATTAAATGTGATGTAATTCGTCACCTGGCTGATAGTGACGAAAAACGACTTCACAAACTGTTAGGTGAGCAAAGCCTAGGTGATCGGAAACCAACTGCGGCACTATGCCATCTGCAGAGACTGGCACCTGGTAACGATAATGTAATTAGGTTACGCTTCCTTGATATGCTTCCTGAATCAATACGCATAGTTTTAACGTCATTGTCTGAACTTCCAATAGACAAATTAGCTGAAACAGCAGACAAAATGATTGAACAAACAAAAGGTTCACAAGCTAGTTACGCTATATCGCAGAACTCCGAAATAGATATTCTACAAGATATGCAAGCTAATATGGCTGATCAAATTACAAAGCTGATAGCTGAAATTCGCGCAATAAATATGTCACAGTCACAGTCCCCTCAATATTATAGATCACGATCTCCTGAGCGGTCTTCAAGGTCAAGACAACGGTCTCGATCCAGATCATATAACCCTATGGGACCCCTTTGCTTCTACCACTTCACATTTGGAGACCAAGCCAATAAATGTCAGGCACCATGTAAATGGGGATCAAACCTCAAAAGGCAATGTTCGGGAAACGATTCCACCTCGGCTTAGACACAGATGCGGTCGGGGTAAACGTTATACATATTGCCGTACCTGAAATAGGTTCATTGCTTGTAGATACTGGTAGTGACTGTTGTGTCCTACCCAGATGTAAGTCTACAGTAGGATCAAATTCAAACATAAAACTCACAGTGGCAAACGGCTCTCATATAGTAACTTATGGTATTGAATTTAAACTTTCTTGTTTAAATACAAGTTTTAAATGGCAGTTTGTTATTGCAGACGTTGCTCAGCCAATCTTAGGCATGGATTTTCTCAGATCCAATGGTATAGCTGTTGATTGTGCAAATAATACACTGGTGTTCAACAAACATATCAATTATAAAAAATTATACAAAATGCCTATTCAAGACGCAAATATCAAAATAAACTTAATCCATTCTGAGATGTTATCTGAACATGAAAATAGCCACTTACAAATGTTACTATCCAAATATAGTAAATTGTTTGAACCTGTGGATGACTCAGTACCTGTCAATAATCCCATCAAACATCACATAGTAACATCTGGACATCCGTGCTATTCAAGACCACGTCCTCTACATGGATCTATACTGGAAAAAGTAAAAAAAGATTATGCAGAGTTAGAAGCGCGTGGTATAATACAACGCAGTGAATCTCCATGGGCAACACCCCTGCTTGCCACCAACAAACCAGACAACTCACTTCGTTTGTGTGGAGACTATCGCATGCTTAATAAACAAACTATAACTGATCGCTATCCCATGCCCAAAGTGACAGATGTAATAAATAAATTCTCAGGGTGCACTGTATTTTCAAAAATAGACCTCACCCAAGCATTTCATCAAATACCAGTTGCTGAAGAGGATGTGTAAAAAACTGTGATTACAACCCCATTTGGGTTATTCTTATATAAACGCATGCCTTATGGTCTCCGAAATGCTATGCAAACTTTTCAACGCTTAGTAGATGGCACCATCAACATGGATTGTGCAGCTGCTTATGCTGATGATATTCTGGTTGGTAGTTCAGATATTATAAGTCATTTTGAACATCTTCGCCTTGTTTTTGAGCGTTTATCTCGAGCTGGATTAAAAGTGCGAATGAATAAATGTAAATTCTTCTGCGTTGAAGTTGAATTTCTTGGTGTACTAATTTCAAAAGTAGGATGTCGACCAGTACCTAGTAAAATCGAAGCTATTTGTAATTTCGAGTGACCCACAACATTAAAAGGGTTAAAAAGATTTATAGGAATTTCAGGATTTTACCATCGATTTGTACCACACTTTTCTGACATCGCAGCACCATTAACCGATCTAACACAACAAAATAACTCGAAAAAATCTGAATTGAAATGGAATGACAATGCAGAGAAGGCCTTTGGGAATCTAAAAAAAGCCCTTTGCGATGCTGTTACACTAGGGTTCCCATCAGAAACATCTGCAATCGAGTTAACGACAGATGCTTCTCAACAAGCTGTTGGAGCTGTTCTTAATCAGATCGTGAACGACATTCGTGTTCCATTGACATTTTTTTCACGCAAGTTGAGTCCTTTAGAAAGGAAGAAATCCACATTTGATAGGGAGCTCTTGGCTATATATCTTGCATTGAAACAATTCCCGTGGTTGATTGGAACTGAGTTCACTATCAGAACTGATCACAAACCATTAACACACACAATGGAAATGAAAAATCCAACACCACAACAAACACGTTGGTTGTCATTTATTCTAGAACATAATTATGAAATCAAATATATAAGGGGCGTTGAAAATATAGTAGCCGATGCCCTGTCTCTTACAGACTCATCAGATCATGATGTCATAAGTGGTAGTTGTCCAGACATAGAAATTGCCAATAACAGTTGTTGCGTAGTAGTTGATGCAAATGAATCGCTAGCCAGAGAACAATCTGAGGACAAGGGTTTGCAAACATTCTTTGCGAATACTTCACTCCCACTCAAGAAACTGTCGATTGGAAATCAAACACTTTTTTGTGATGATTCAACGGATATCCTTCGACCATATTTACCATTAGATAGCCGTCGCAAAGTCTTTGAACAAATCCATAATTTATCCCATCCAGGACCGAAAGCAATCCTAAAGATAATTGTTCGCGCTTTTAGACCTTTAGCAGTTTAACCTGCCAATTTTAGTTGTCCTTTTGTTTATAAATCGACCCTAGCATTTAACAATGAAGTTACATCAGCCGAAGCCAGTCTGTGCGCGACCTTTCACCCACAGTTAAGGGAGACTGGATTCGGATGCTTTGATAGTGATTGCGGTGTAGACCTACTGTATTATTCGATTGATCGGTACTATATAATCTCTGACAATATATTTACTTTCGGGGAAATATTAACAGTTCCTTTAGGACGTGGGGCTTTAAGTATAAAAACAGAGTTATGACTTATACTAATCACAACTAGATGGCCACAGAGTTTCGTAAATAGCGCATTCTTTAGGAGATGCTTTATTAACCTTCACACTACTTCACACTACTTCGCACCAATCTGCCGACCGTCACTGAATTTTATCATATATAAGGAGGATTGCAACTGAGACACGTAGGGATTATGAAATAGCATTTAATTCACACAAAATCCACTATAATGTAAGTTGCAGTTGCTACCGGTAAACCTGTTCCTCTCACCTTCAGTAATCAAGAAGATTGGGGGTTTTATGATTATTTATCGATATTCTCCAAATATAACAACAATATCCATCAACATAACAACAATTAATGACAGAAGTAAAATAATGCGGTGAACAGTCAGTATGTGTTACATAATGCAGTTATGAAATGTGTATCCAAGTAAGGTAGTTGAATTGTTAATAGTTTTACGTTCTTGTAATCAAAGCCATCTGATGTTTCTGATGTTTAGGCCAAAGTCTGAAACTTCCACACAGAAGCACAGAAGAATTCCAAGCCGGTTCTGAGGCTCAGAAAAGGTAAACAAAAGACCGTAATGCATTGCGCAGTTTTCCATAGGCCTCTGTCCAACATAAAGTGAAAATCGCTCTGATTGGCTGAATAGGCAGAACAAAGAGGTTCCACGTCTACAGGAAATCATCTGACAGATTTCGTCATCTAAGCTCCAATCTCTTCCCATCGTTGGATAAATTTAGGGCTATCTTAGAGTATTCTGCGCATCGCGGCAAAAATGACTTGTTATGTCCTAAAAGCACCTACACTGCGCATTGCGGGAAAAAATGACTTGTTATGTCCGCAAAAGATTTTACAATAATAGCAAAAAGATACATTTGGCCAGGAATCAACAAAGAGGTCAAAACATGGTCAAAAGAGTGTAAGGATTGCCAATCCTCAAAAATAACGAGGCATACAAAGACTCCTATTAAAACGATTCCAACAACAACCAGATTTCATACCTTACATATTGATATTGTCCCTAGAATTTGATCAGTGATCAGGGTGGCCAATTCGAATCACACATTTGGGGCTATTTAATGAAGAGGCTTGGAAAAGAAGAACAACATCGTATCATCCCGCATGCAATAATGGAGCGATAGAAAGATTCCATCGACAATTAAAGAACCCAATCCGGGCTTCTTGTAAGTCTTCAAGTTGGTATTATTCGTTACCTCTGATCCTATTGGGTATCAGAACTACCATCGGCGAATGTGGTCATTCTCCCTCACAGTTAACGTATGGCTGTGAAACCAATCTACCTTGTGATTATTTTATAGATATTTCCCCAGAGTATGACCTACCAAACAACTCATTTGTGGAAAAGCTATTTTGAAATATGAGGAAAATATATCCACCTGAAAGAAATAATAAACTTGATAACTACATTCCTAAGAAATTTGCTACGGCTACACATATTTGGTTGCGGCAAGAGGTTTGCAAATCATCACTTCAGATACCATATCATGGACCATATAAAGTTCTAACTCGCAATGATAAAACTCTGGAGATTGAGCTCAATGGCTATCAATGTCGAGTTTCCCTTGATCGAGTAAAACCTGCATTCTTACCATCAGCTTCAATTTCACAAGTAAAGAGGAAGAAACGCGTTACATTCTTAATAATTCCTCGTATACATTACTATACATAATATAAAACATAACTCATTTACGTCAATAAATCACAGGTCTCCGCCTAAGATTAGGGGGAGTAATGTAACGTTCTAATAAACTCTTGTGTAATAATTATTATTGTTAAATGTGCATTTTATTAGCCTGTATCAAAGGATATAATACATAGGAGTAATATAGAACTTGAATTGGAGAACATCCCAGCTGATCAAGCCGATCAAGAAACTCATTATTCATCCTTTGAGATTATGGAGGATAATGTCCAGAAACTAGAAGCGAAAATTCGACGCATCCGACGGACAAAACCAGCGATCTGTAGAACAGCCGTACCCTTCTGCGGCCACAAATCAAACGCAGGTGGATTAATATGGCCTTAAAACCTGCAGAGCTTCAGTCCGATACGAGCCTTTCGGATTTTATTGTTTGGCGTACATGCTTCGAAGATTATTTTTCATCGAACAACATGTCTAGGTTTAGTCAACGTGAGCAGCGAGCGTATCTCCGCGGTTGCTGAAGCTCAAAGGTAGTTCAAACATTGGAGCTACTTCTTGACGTTGGTCCTGCAGTTCCGGTAGACGAAGTACTAGACACTATTCAGAAATATTTGGCAGAAACTCTGTCCGTCATGACACGCCGTTTCAATTTCCACAAATGCGCACAGAAATATGGTGAACGGTTTTCTGATTTCTTTGTTCGCCTAAAGTTACTGGGAGGGAATGCGGAACTCGAAAACATCACATACGATGACCAACTAGCTGCAAGAATTGTTCTTGTTGTGGAAGACAGTGAACTGCAACGTGAACTGGTAAGGTTGTCAAGTCAAAGTTTATCTGATATTAAAGCAAAACGTCATGCATGGGAGACAGCTGCAGCAAACCAAAAAGCCTTAGGAAATAATAATGAGAACGACCAAGGTTGGTGTAATAAATTATATAGTATGAGTAATGCTAGTAACTATAGTGACGAAACTGGTTCTTATTATTCAGCTAGAATGTCTTCATACAGACGCAATATGCAGCAAAACCAATATGAAAGAACCTGTTCACAATCACGTGATCGATTACAAGTTCCCAGAACTACACCAAATAGAAAATGTTTTTTTTGTGGTCTTAATGCGCATGCAAGGTCGTTCTGTCCGGCTAAAGGTAAGCAATGTGTTTATTGTGGACTCATTGGACATTTCAAGTCTGTATGTCTAATAAAAAAAAGGGATGACAATGACCCTGACATTGATAACTCTTCCATGGATTCTAAATCAAATATAAAAAATAACTATATTTGTGTTAGTCATGCATCTACACATTATGGTAGATCTACTCCTCTATGCGAAGTGACAGTCCGGACCCCCAAAACCCAGTCCTTTACTATTGAAGCTCTCCCTGATACAGGTGCTTCCGAGTGTATTATCCCAGCTTCTGTTGCTGATATTTTAATATTAAAATAGACAATAGGCATAAAAGGCGCATTTTTGCAGCTAATGAATCTGAACTTGCATGTTATGGTGCTTCCATTATTCATGTTAAGTGGCTTCACCATGTGGCCGAAATTACAGGTTATGTTCACCTGATGTGGATAACCTCCTCTTAGCATGGCATAATCTCATTGATTTAGGTATTATCTCACCGACTTTCCCATATTCAGACAGTCATGCTTGAAAATATGGCTTCAAGCGACCAGAAACTAAATATGCAATGACTATTCAAAAGTCATTAGGCCATCAATGATGTATCTAAAAAGGTTAAATTTGCAAGCCAGATAACAACTATTTGTAACACTGATGTTGAGAATGAACAAAAACTCTCTATTTCTGCTCAAAAACTCCCAGTTGATTCTACTAGAATGCTTACTAGAAATGAACTTGATTTATTTAAGTTGAAATTCAAACAAAAGTACATAACTGTTTTCGATTCAACAACAAGTTTCAAAGCTATGAAGGGGCCTGCCATACATATCTATTTAACAGATATTGGTAATACAAAGCCAATTCAGTGCATAACAGCATGCCAAATCCCTCTTGCTTACGGGGAATCAGCAAAGACTTATCAAAGGCATTTGACATGGTAGAATGGGTATCATTATTTCTGGAACTCATTAAGAAGGGCTTCTGTCCATTGTTTATTAGAGTTTTATTGTGGATGTATAAAGAGCAGTAGTCGTGCAGTGTAAAATGGAATTCGGTATCGTCCACATCGTTCACGGTTTCGAATGGCGTACGCCAAGGTTCGGTTATCTCGCCTTTTTTATTCTGTGTAGTAATAAACACAATAATATATCGTTTACGTAAATCGCAAGTGGGCTGTCATATTGGTACACATTATTTTGGGATTCTGGTATATGCAGATGATATATTATTATTATGCCCATCTATAGTAGGGTTGCAGTACATGTTTTCGATTTGTGAAAGTTTTTGTAAAGATTTTAATATGTCTATCAGTTCGAATCCTGACTCGGTAAAAAGTAAATCCAAATGTATTCCCTTTTCTTCTAAATGGGACAAGCCAGATATTAATGTTACTGTAAATGGTGCTGTGATTCCTTGGGTAAAACCGTCGGTACACTTAGGTAATACGTTAAATTTTAATTATAATTATAGCAGTGATTTACAGGTAAAACGTGGAAAATTTATTGGCAAATTAAATTGTTTACGACAGGAATTTGGTTTCACAAACCCTGATAATCTTTGTGCCCTACAACGTATCTATGCAACCTATCGTAGCCCCTTGTGGGACTTTTGGTCTGACGCCTGTCAATGGTTACTAAGATCTTGGAACATTAATGTTAGGTTAGTTTGGGGCTTACCGTATAACACTCATCGTTCTATGGTTGAAGGGCTAGTTAATTACCCTTACCCGTGGTCTATGTTATGTAGTAGTTTTGTGCAATTGGCCAGCAGTGTGTTGTGTTCTCGTAAACCTTCATTACGTTGCCTTGGTTACTTGTCCTTTTTCGATTGCCGTACTGTTAGTGGTTAAAATGTATCTTTCTTTCTATCTTTCTTAGTTCAATAGTATAATAAAGAAGGCTCCAGCCCATCACCTATATTTTAGTCCGTCAAGACCTATGTATGTACAGTGTCTTACTCAGTATCTATAGTTCTGCAGTTCTGTAATTCAGTCCCAACATTACATCACTCTTCTCGTTTAAACAAAGGATTATTCTAATAATAAATCCGTTATATCAGTCTTTATTATTTCTTCCTCTTCCGTGACCCTACGATAATATTCCTCTAGTCAATATCACACCAGCCTTTTCCTTGGGATTGAGAAGGCTGTTGTATTTGGCCTGGCACTGGGGGTGTATGACACACATCCTGTCCCAATTCGTCTCGTAAGGGTTGGTTTTCTAATCCATTATTAATATCTTCATGCATACTATCACACTCATCACTGTCAATATTATCATCATCAATATTATCATCCCCCTTATCTCTCTCATTTGTGTCCGGTATGGGTAACACTTTACTTGTGTTTCTCATCTTTACCTCGTTTCCTCTTCTCAGAATCAGCGCTGTTCCCTTTTTCTCTTGAACTTGGAAAGGATTTGGGTCAAATCTAGTTGTGAACTTATTTTGCTTGTGCTGTTGTATTAAAACCATATTGCCTGGATGAATCTTTTTCTCTTTATTCTTCCTGTCTGCATATATCTTCACTTTTTCCTTCATCATTGTATCCCTCTGTATTGCTTCTTGAAACATTGTCAATTATAATTCATTTCCCACAATACAAGGCAGTTTTGTTTTTGGAACCCTTCCCAATAATTCTGATGGGGTATTCCCAGTACTTGTATGGGGTATATTTCTATGTACCATTAGAAATTTCCTTATAGCTTGTTTCCAGTCTTTACCCTCTGTTCTAGCAGCACGGATCGATTTCATTAAAGGGCGCCATAGTCGTTCAATTTCCCCATTGGTTTGTGGGTGATATGGTGCAGTTTTTTGATGCATTATACCCCATTCTTTGCAAAATCGCTTGAATTGTTTCGAACAAAACTGTGGCCCATTATCTGATATTAATACATCTGGAACCCCATGACTGGCTATACAAGTTTCCAAACATTCTATTACCTTTTCTGTGACTGTAGTTTTTTATGTGAATAATTCAGGCCATCTCGATGATGCATCAATTATTCCAATTATGTATTCCCCTGAAGGCAACGGTCCACATAAATCGATGTGTTGTCTCTCCCATGGTCTCCCCATTTCACTCATTATCAGTGGTTCATGCCCCTGGGTGTCCCGTTGTGCTTGGCACGGAATACAGTTTCTGACCAAGACTTCCACTGCAGCATCAATACCTGGCCACCATACCTTTGTTCTAAGTAATGCTTTGGTCCGTACAATTCCTGGATGGGTCTCATGAGCAATTTTTTATATGCTACGATGCAGTTCCTTTGGTATGACAATCCTGTTTCCCCTCATCAAGATACCTCTTTTGAAGCATAGTTCATCTTTCACACGATAGAATGGATGGCTAGCATCGCAGAGTCCTGATTCCATCATCTTACCGACTTCAGTTATTTCAGTGTCTTTCAGAGACATTTCAATTATTTCACTGAGGGAGATCACTCGTGGAACGGCATTTGCTATTATACTATTTATATATGTTTCTGCCATGATCTGCTCCTTACTTAAGGTTATTTAGCCATGTAGCTTTCTGGAAAGTATATCTGCTGGATTTTCGGCCCCTTTGATAAACTTTAGTTGAACGAATATTGTTGTAACAATAATGCCCAGCGCTGAACTCTTGGGGATGGCTTTCCAGTTGGGGAAAATATGTATTTTAATGGTTTGTGGTCAGACCAAATATTGAAAGTTGTACCATATAGATACAAATGAAACTTTCCACAGGCCCATGTTACTGCCAATGCTTCCCTTTCCAACTGGCTATATCGCTGGTCTACATTTGTGAGGCATTTTGATGCATAGGATATTGGCAGAAATTTATTATTGCATTCTTGCATTAGGATAGCGCCGACTCCTACAGGACTAGCATCTACTATTAAATGGGTATCTTTATTGATATCATAATGCCCCATGACATCAATAGATGTGACTCTCTGCTTCAGTTTTTCAAATGCACACTTCTCCTGTGCCTCCCATTTCCATTTTGAATTCTTTCGAGTTAAAGCTTGGATTGGTTCCGAGATGGTGGCGAGATCTTGTATATACTGGCCCATATAATTGACGAGTCCCATGAAGCTTCTCACTTCAGCCACATTATTTGGTTCTACAAAGGAAGTGACTGCTTCTATATGTGACTCAAGTGGCTGTACCCCATTTTTAGAGATCCTCAACCCAAAGAACTCTACTTCAGTTACACCGAATATACACTTTTCTGGCTTCAAAGTTAGGTTAAACTTTTGCAACGTCTTCAGTACTTCGTCGAGTGTGTTATCATGGGTTTTTTTGTCTTTACCCCATATTAGTATATCATTCTGGAGATTATTGCAATTTTGTATTCCGGCCAATATTTTTGATAATATTCTTTGGCCATCCTCAGATGCTGATGCAATCCCCTTTACCAGGACCCTATAGCGATAGATCCCATCCGACGTTGAGAATGTGGTAATCTCACGAGAATCTGGGTGTAAAGGAATTTGATGGAAATAAGATCTTAGATCTAGTTTGGAGAATATGCAAGAACCAATCACTCTTTCTATCAATTCTTCACGTGTTGGAATTGGAAATCGACTTATTGTTATTGCCCTATTCACCTGGCGTAAATCGACACACAGTCGTATATCGCCATCTGGTTTTGGTTCAACAACTATTGGAGAAACCCACGGGGTTGGCCCATATACTGGTTCAATCATGTCCTGTCTAAGCATTTCTTTGATTTTTTCTTGCACTAGTTTCTTTGTGTGGAAAGGCACACGTCTAACTGGCTGGGCCACAGGTTCAACATCATGGTTAATATTGAGTTTTAATTCTGTACCTCTTAGTCTTCCTATCCCATCAAAAACGTCAGGATATTGTTCTATTGGAGACATTATTCCATTTATATTCATTATGTTATCTTCTTGCAATTTTATCAATCCCAATTGTTTGGAAGAATGTTTGCTAGCTAAGAATGTTTCCTGTAGTTTCATGTTCTGTGACTAAGATTCGTGCTGGAGTTCGGTTTTTGCCATATGAGATTACACCGAAAAACTCTCCCTACAGAGGAATAGGTTCAATTTGTCCATAAGCCTTTGGTTTTGCAGTGGTTTTTGTCATTGTAATTTTTCGATTTGCATTCAGTATTTCTTTGTATGTCTTACCATCTACCATATTTACATCCGATCCTGAATCAGCAAGCATACCCACTGAATATCCATCAATTTCAATAAGAGTTTCTCTGATGTTCTTAGAAATCTTAAAAATATATGTGTCATCATCACTGTCTGAGTCTACTTCTAGCTGTTGTATTTTGGTTTCTACAGTATGTAGCTGCCCATCGTCATCATCAGAAACCATATCCTCCAATATTGCTTTTGTTCTTTGCTGAGGACCAGTTGATCGACACATGTTAGCAAAATGGTTAACACATTGGCAATAATTACATTTTTTTCCAAGAGCTGGGCATGATTTATCACCATGTAGATGACCTGAACTTCCACACCCATAGCATTGAATATTTCTCTTGTTTTGCCAAGTTGACTGATATTTTTCTGGCCGTGTCTTATATTTTTAAATCTTGTTGACTTCTGTTGTATTGCCGGAGCCCTCAATTTCTGCAGCATGAGCATTTGCTGATTCAACAGCATATGCAGTCCTTAGAATAGATTCCAACGTGATTTTTTGTTCCTTTAAGAAAGTTTTTCTTAATTTCTTGTTGCTACACTTGTCTATAATTTGATCTATAATTGCCTTTTCGAGACTATATTCTTCGAATTTGCAGTGCAATGCGGCTGTTTTAAGCCGAGTAACAAAACTCAGCATTGATTCCTCATCTTCTTGAATAAAACATCTAAATTTATGTCTCTCAAAACACTCATTTCGTTTAGCTTCAAAATGTGAATCTAATTCCGATTTAGCCTGTTGATAACTTTCTATCTTTGGTAGAGTTTTTAATACATCTCTTATGCGCTTCCCTCCTATATATTTCAGCAATGCGAGTTTATCGGCTTCCTCTGTGCGCTGCGCTGCTATAAAGAACAGTTCAATATTTTCACTCCATTCTTCCCAAATTGCAGCCGGATCTCCACCGGAATCTAAATCTATCTCCGCTGGTGGTTGAATATTTGTAGCCATGTTCTTTGGTTTAGACTACACGGTTTAAACTCGCATCGTCAGGTTGTTGGGCCTCGGTGGGTAGCTAACGACGGTTTAAACTCGCGTTGTTAGGTCGTTGGACCTCGGCGGATAGTTAACGACGGTTTAAACTCGCGTTGTTAGGTCGTTGGACCTCGGCGGATAGTTAACGACGGTTTAAACTCGCGTTGTTAGGTCGTTGGACCGTGGCGGATAGTTAACGACGGTTTAAACTCGCGTTGTTAGGTCGTTGGACCTCGGCGGATAGTTAACGACGGTTTAAACTCGCATTGATAGGTCGTTGGACCTCGGCGGATAGTTAACGACGGTTTAAACTCGCATTGATAGGTCGTTGGACCTCGGCGGATAGTTAACGACTGTTTTAAACTTGCGTTGTTAGGTCGTTGGACCGTGGCGGATAGTTAACGACGGTTTAAACTCGCGTTGTTAGGTCGTTGGACCTCGGCGGATAGTTAACGACGGTTTAAACTCGCGTTGTTAGGTCGTTGGACCTCGGCGGATAGTTAACGACGGTTTAAACTCGCATTGATAGGTTGTTGGACCTCGGCGGATAGTTAACGACTGTTTTAAACTCGCGTTGTTAGGTCGTTGGACCATGGCGGATAGTTAACGACGGTTTAAACTCGCGTTGTTAGGTCGTTGGACCTTGGCGGATAGTTGAGAGCAGTTTTAAACTCGCCTCGTCAGGTTGTTGGACCTCGGCGGATAGTTATAACGACGGTTTAAAGTCGCGTTGTTAGGTTGTTGGACATCGGCGGATAGTTAACGACGGTTTAAACTCGCATTGATAGGTCGTTGGACCTTGGCGGATGGTTAACGATGGTTTTCGTGGGCCTTAATTAACCCTATTAGTACCGGGCTATAAAATGTTGTACAAATACCGGGAGGGGGTCATATTGACCCCCCCCCCCCCCCCCCCCCCCCCCCTCTAAAATCTACAAATATTTACGAAAACGTCTGATTTTTTGTTTGTATGTAGGTATCACTTGTCTGGATCCGACCGAAAAAAAAAATTTCGAAAAAATGTACTGGGGTGGTTATATTGCAGCACCAAAATTACAAGTAGTGCACAATTTTCACCAAATTTGAAAAATTCGGCACAAATTTGGCTAATTATTTTTCAATACAGGTTTTCTGGGGTGCAAAATACATTGGAAAATATTAAAAAATGATATAATTACTATAAATGGCTGTTTAGTCCTCTCTGCGTAGGAAAAAAATGAAAAAAACAAGTAACCAGCCATTTTTTTGTTAGAACACAAAATGTTTAATTCACTTATACGATGCTATAAATTCACATTTTCAGGTTTTCGAGGGCGCTGATTCTAATGGAATACATTTCTAATATGCCAGATCATTGCTACTTGTATTTTTCAGCGTAATTTGGCAAATTTTGGTGCTAGCACCAAATTTCGTACCCATCACCAAAAAAGTACAAGTTTGCGATGTCCAATGCTGTTTTTATTGATTCCATCGGTTTCAGGACCCTCATAAACCCGTATAACGCAAGAAACAAGGTGATACTATCTACTTATCAATTTGCATATTTTCCAAAATTTGATGCTGGCACAACAATTTTCACCCACAGGCGAAAAATACAAGTTTGAGAACTCTTATGAAATTTTTACTGATTCCATTGAATTCAGAAGCATCACAAACCCGTATAACGCAAGAAACAAGGTGACACAATCAATTGATATATTTGATGGTTTTTAAAATTTGGTGCTAGCACCACTTTTTGCACCCACATCCGAAAAATACAAGTTTGAGATGTCTAGTTCGATAATTATATTTTCCATTGAATTCAGAACAGCCATAAACCTCTAAAACGAAAGAAATAAATTGTCACAAGCAATTTTATCTATTGAATGGATTTTCAAAATTTCGTGCTAGCACCAAAATTTGCACACAGCACCGAAAAATACAAGTTTGATACGCTTGGTGGAACTATATTTCATCGAATCCAGAAACCCAAAAAACCCCAATTGCGTAAAAAACAAGTTTCAAACGATCAATTTACAAAATTGACTTATTTCAAAATTTGGTGCTGGCGCCAAAATTTGGCACCCACCGAAAAAAACAAGTTTGAAATTTCTAAATCAATTTATATGAATTCCATCAAATTTCTAACACCAAAAAACCAGTGTAAATCAAAAATAGAGATGTTACAATTCATATTTAATGAAATGTAATTTTCAAAAAACGTCTCAAAAAAAGTGCCAAAAGTAGGGTTAAAAAATGGTGCTATAACTCGAAAAGTACACAATATTTTTGAAAACGGTTTTCACTACTTGGAAGACAATAGATTTTTAGGAAAAGTCATAAAATGTCAGATTCCCAACTGCGTTTGTTTCAGAATTATAATAAAAAAAACACGAAGGGGGACATATTGACCCCCCCGGGTTTAATAGGGTTAAACTTCAGTTCAGAATATATTTCCCTGAATAGATCTGTCCGTAGTAATCAAACAGTTGTGAGTATTTATCCTCGTCGCCATTAAAATGTATTCTCTTTTTAGTTCAATAGTATAATAAAGAAGGCTCCAGCCCATCACCTATATTTTAGTCCGTCAAGACCTATGTATGTACAGTGTCTTACTCAGTATCTATAGTTCTGCAGTTCTGTAATTCAGTCCCAACATTACAGTGGTGCAAATTTGAAACGTATTTGTATTAAATGCAATGTTCCGTATTTTTATAATATTACTACTAGATTGTGCTCCTCACTAACGTGGTTTTGTAACGACTCGACATCATCTTACGTAAATATGTGTAAAGAATTGGTAGACTGTAAGCGCAATAATTTGGGAGTACCTGGATTCGATATTTCTGAGTTGGATGTTATTCTACAGTATATTTGTACCAGTTAACTTTAATCTCAATTAGTGATATTATATAATCATTCACTTGTGCATTAATCCTACCGGTTGTATGTATGCAGTACTAGATATTTCTATATTTCTATGTACAAAATTATTATTAAATTAAATTGAATTGTGCTGGATTAAGCAATGAGGACGGCCACAAAGGGTGAAGGTCTGGGATTCACACTTCAAAAAAGCAGAAGTATTAGATATCCGGCAACTACAGTCACAGACACCGACTTTGCGGATGACATCACCCTGCTCTCTAATACACTAGTAGATGCACAGCTTCTACTAAATAAAGTGGAGAAGACTGCTAAGGAGGTTGGATTGCATATAAATGCTACCAAGAACGAATTCATGACCATTAATGTTTATGGAAACTTGACAACCATTGATAATAATCAACTAAGGAAGGTCGATGACTTCCAGTACCTTGGATCATGGATAGAGAGTAGCAAAAAGGACATAGAAGTTAGGAAACCAAGTCTTGGATAGCTCTATCAAAAATGGATTCCATCTGGAAATCAGATCTCTCCAGGCACCTGAAGACAAAAATGGATTCCATCTGGAAATCAGATCTCTCCAGGCACCTGAAGACTAAGTTCTTTCGAGCCACAGTGGAAAGTGTATTTTTATACAGGGGTGAGACCTGGACACTGACTAAATCACTTGAATAACGAATTGATGGTAGCTAGATGAGACTACTAATGGCAGCACTAAACATCAGCTGGAGACAACACATGACTAACGCCGAGCTTTATGGTACATTACCACTTGTATCAACAACCCTCTGTGAATGCAGATTAAGATTCAGTGGGCACTGCTGGTGAAGTAAAGACGAGGTCATACCAGATCTACTTTTCTCGCTACCAACTCATGGAAAACGTAGTCATGGATGACTGGCCATATCATATGTAGATCAACTTGAAAGGGATACTGAACTTGGGAGAAACGAAATTGCGACAACTATGGAGACACGGGAAGCCTGGAAGGATCTCATTTCCAAAGTCCGAGTTCGCTCGACCTAGTAGTAGTGTGAGGGACTGAGATGATCCTAGACCCTGAGTCCCATGCCAAGGGCCAACCAGTGGGTGTTACAGTTCGAGTTCATAACGTTTTCACCAGAAAACACAATCCAAAGATGGATATATCTCCTGGTATCCATGAGAACAGTGACAACTTACCAGTGCCACCATATGAAGATGTTGATGTAATGAGGCAGCTCGTACTCAAGGTGACCCACTCACTGCGTGGTAGAGCTGCTCCAGTGAGGGCAACGCAGAAGTCTGGTATGCACTCCTCACCCGCTACAAAGCCCACAGTACCTGTTTCCAGGAAGCAGTTGCAGGTCTTGCTAGGCATCTCACCAGCATATTCATCCCCTGGGGCGAGATTCAGGCCGTTTGTGCTGGTCGTCTTATTGCTTTAGATTGGTGAGCTCCTCTACAGACTCCTCACGAATTGCCTGAAAGCTGCAGACCAAGTCCAACTTTATTCTTGAGTGTGGTGCAGAACAGCTATGTGCTGGTGTTAAAGTCGGAGTTGAAGGAGCAGTTCATGCCATGTTTATACTGTACAATGACCCTGAAACATAGTGCATGATGCCTTCAATCCTGGCTGATGCCTTCAATGCTATCAACAGCTTGAGTTGCCTTGTGGAATGCACACCAATATTGGCAATGTTCCACTCGGTATTTGTATAATGCATACAATGGTCATTGGCTTTGGCTGAGTGACATTGTCACTAATCCAGTCATTTCTGATCTGATAGAGCAGCAGTAGTTCCAGTACTCCTCTACAGGAGTCCATGCTGAGGACACCAAATCTCTGGATGGCACATTCACAAGAATGCTACGCCGGGTTCATTGTGTCAAGTACAATGTACACATCTCCAACCAGGCACTATATAACATTGGAGGTGTCTCATTGGTTCCCCCAAGCTTGACACTAGAACAAAATCGCCTCCGCTTTGCAGGACATTGCTTTCGCTGTGAGGGCCAGCCAGTGCATAATCTTGTACTTTGGCAGCCTCATGGAGTGAATAAGCATGGTGGACAGCCCATGACTTTCTTGAGACGCATCTTAAAGGACACTGGCCTTAAAGATGCGGATGATCTAGCAAATGTCATGGGTGATAGGGAGTTGTGGCGGTGCAATTTTGTTGACAAGCCGGCACAGCATTCTTAAAAATGCAGCTGCAATGCAGCATGCCGATCCTAGTAGTAGTAGTAGTAGTACTAGTAGTAGTGGAAGTTGATAATCAGTATCATCAATAAAAACAACACAGTCACCAAATATCTCGGCTTCCTCCATTCCATAATCAATATCATCAATGAGCTCACCCACACAGTAACACTCTACAGCCGAGTCACTGCTGCCTCAAGTTGACATCACAAGCACAATGGCAGATCCACTGCATATTCCTTCATTGCATCAATACAATGAATATCAGCAGCATGGTGGCCAGGCATACGCCTAGCAGCTAGATCTGTTGGTCACCTCCAGGCTGTGAAATTAATTATGGTGAAATATGCCTCCAACCCTCTACTTAGTGGTGAAACCCGAGTTTATCGATTGGGCCCACAAGATATACAGAGCTACCAGGGTACAGGTTGTCTCTGGTCAATGCTTTTTGGGAGGCTATATTGGCAACAATGAGGGTAGTAAAGAGTTCATAGCAAGTATAGTGGAGGGATGGGTCCACATCCTGAGCCAGTGTTGTGGCCAAGGAGTGTCCTCAAACAGCCTACCTTGGAATGTAATATTGTGTCCAGGTGTAGTGGGACTACCTGCTCTGTATGGTCGATACCACCGAGGTGGACTTGGGGCCAATCTGCAATGCAGTTGTTGAGAAAGATATATACCGGCTCGGTTTTGCATCGCCATTACTACTAGGATCCCTACTAGGGCTGCATTGCAGCTGCATTTTTATGAATGCTGTGCCGGCTTATCGACAAAATTGCACCACCATTACATTTGCTAGATCATCCGCATCTTCAAGGCCAGTGTCCTTTAAGATGCATCTCAAGAAAGTCATGGGCTGTCCACCATGCTTATTCACTACATGAGGCTGCCAAAGCACAAGATTGTGCACTGGCTGGTCCTCATGGTGAAAGCAATATCCTGCAAAGCAGAGGCAACTTTGTTCTAGTGTCAAGCTTGGGGGAACCAATGAGACACCACCAATGTTATATAGTGTCTGGTTGGAGATGTGTGCATTGTACTTGACACAATGAACCCGGTGCAGCATTCTTGTGAATGTGTCATCCAAAGATTTGATGTCCTCTAGTCAGTTAGAGCCCAGCATGGACTCACATATAAGAGTACTGAAACTACTGCTGCTCTAAATAATTCGGATGTTAAGTTTCCGATTAATTCTCTGTGACTTCCAAATCCTGGAAAGCCTATTCAAGGTTGCCCATGCCTTTCCCTTACTTATTCGAAGGTCCTCACCTGACTTCCGGATCCATGATCCCAGGTAACATAAGTGACAGAAGGTGACAGAAGTCGTTCACATGCTCAAGCATACCATCCTTTGAGCATGTGCTCATTCATCCGGTCAGAGACTTGCTGGGGACTTTCAAAGTTAACTGTCAAAATTTTGGTCGTTTTGGAGTTAATAAAAAGACCAACACTAGAAGCAGCCTGTTCGAATTGGAATTTGTGATTCTCTAATGAGGAAGAAACATCCCCACAATCCATCTACCAAAGGGACATCTAGGGTGGTCAATGCACTCAACTCTCGGCATCCACTCCAGGTTGCAAATCACAATGCCTACCATGCATCAACCCTCAAAGACATTCGGATCATTCAAATTACAGAATATGTTATTAAACAGCAGATGGCTATACAGCAATTTCATATGGCTTGGTGCCGGACAGTACAGTGGTAGAGTTTCCCTGAAACTGCTCAACCTTCTACAGTCGACCACACTGACTTGGACCCCAAAGTGTTCAGGGACAACCTTGAACTGTGGTACGGCCTGACTCCGCCCAGCCTCCCATCAAACTGTGAGGGTTGTGGGGCGTATTTTGCTACAGCCCACGCCCTTGATTTCAAACATGGGGGGTTAGTGATAAAGTGACATGACTAACTCCGGGAAGTGTTTGGTGATTTGATCTCATCTACTTTCAAGGGATTGAGTTTGCAGCGCAAAGTGATCCTGTAAACTGGTTACTTGTACAACAATGGCCAATAAGTTAGTGGAGTCTGCACTGATATCCTGGTGAGAGGGGTCTGGGTTAACCAGAGGGTAGCGTTATTTGCTGTAGCGATAATTAATGCCAATGCTCCATCATACACCTCCAAGCCCCTCGCCTCCATTTCCAAGCAGCATGTAAGAGTAAAGAAAACCCACCATGTGGCAATATGCGAGCAATGCAGGATTACTTTCACTCCTCTTGTCACTCCAGATGGGGTATGGTGCAAGGACATCGAAATTCTAGTACCCCACCTTGCAGAAACCCTAGTAGCCAGGCGTGAATCGATGCAGTCCAGGGGGTATGCAACAGTGATTGGTGTAGACGTTTACAGTTTGTGCTCCTCCATTCGATCTCACTATGTCTACAATGTAGAAGACGACCCTGGTCGATCACTATTTATACATTGCATGTATAATGATTTTGTTTTGTTTTATCTTATGATTATATATATATTTTCTGTTCTCTATTAAATGTGGTTTGATATTTCCCAATATTGTAAAATCCTTCAAAAATAAAGAAATTATTTTAAAATCATGTGTCTACCAAATTTAGTACGAATAATGCAGCTTTAATGGTCGTATCCTGAGTAGTAGACATACCCTACCTACAGTCCAGCAGTCTTAGTCTGATGACAGTAGTACTGCCCTAAGTCAGATGCCACAGTATTACATGATACATTGTGTCACTACTAGCTGATGATTCATGTGAATGATTTTAATTGCAGTGAGTGGCACTCACCACTAAAGTACTTATAAAGTACTAAAGTTACATAAAGTCCAGCAGCAAAATATGATATATGAAAAATAATATTTGAAAAATCAACACAATTCATCAAGGTCTTGAGTTGGAAAAATATAAATATCTGAGGTGGGGGGGGGGGGGGGGGGGGTTGTTATAAAATTGAAATATTTCTGAATAGCAATATATACAATAGGTTGAGTCGTTAAGTAGATCAGAAGAGGATAGATCGGATAAGTCAAGAAAGCTGCTGGAAAAGCGCGCCACTGGAAAATGATAAATATTATTGCATAAAATAAACTTTTTAAAGTTGAGGTTGAATGGCATAGTACCAAGAAACAGAAAGCACAGGAGAGGGGAATGGGAGCAGGAGTGTTATCACTCTGGCGGGTAAGTCCGGATAATGAGTCCAATGACATGCCTACTTATAATTATTTACATAGGTAATAATGGTGCACATAATACTTCACTAATGACCAAAATATTAAGAAGACTGTATTGTAGTATATATATTATATATATAACAGGATGCTGGGTATCTGAGCGAGCGCCCTGCAGACACATCAGGCTGGTCCGAAGGAGACTGAAACTTATTGGTCTACATAACCATGACATATAATCAGAATACCTGATTTTGCGACAGTCAGAGAAACATGTACACCAACTGTTTTATAAACTGACGCATTCGCGGGGCCATTCCACCAAAACATGTGAGGGGAATGATGGTTGCTAACTTCACTTCTCCTGGATGCGGTCCTCATATATTATCTGCTTCCTTGCTCCAAAATCATTGCCTCATTTGTTCCTGACAGTGTATCTAACACTGAGACGTCCAGCTAAACTTTCTCAATCTGATTCCCCCCAAAAGCTGCAGACCGAGTCATTAAGTCCTGCCTGTGTTTTGGTAGAGGATGAGTGGTGTCAGAATGACTCTCCTGAATGGGGCTGAAGCATAAGTTCTACAGCAACTTAGTGCGCCACCTCTGTTAATGTATTTGCGATTGAAGGGAATCCCCACCCAAGTACGAAACGACATGGTGGGTAGGTGAAAATCGTGACGCATAGACCCAACGAGTGGGAATTGAGAGACTTTGGTAACCAACCATAATGTACACACACCGCTTTGTGGAATTCTTCCTTGGACAGGGGGTACTGTGTACAGTTTCTGGCTTGGTATTCATTCAGCCAAGTTGATGCCCCTTTTCTGATACTAACACTCATAGAGTTATTGTTGATTTGGAGGCCGCTTTCCATGACATTCTTCTATTTTGCTATTAGCACTTTACTAGCTAAGACTTGGACTTTAACGAGCTTAGAATTTATTTGTTCCTCCCTGACTGCTATGTAGTTATCGGATGATGCTGACTTCAGGGATTTACACACCAACCTTGAGTGAATGTACTTCATGGACAGATCTGAAGGAACAGGGATTCCCGCATGATGAACTGGAAGCGCTATTAACTGTCGTTCTGCCAGGGTTAATGAATGTCAGTTGACAATGTGGCAGAGTACGGCCGCTTCGGTCTCCTTGAGTTTATTGAACCTTTCAGTGACGCCCGGAATTTCATGTGTGAGGAACCGCCACCTACAGGATAGACCCAATCCTAATCCCGTATACGCACGGTGTGGGTCTGTCATAGCGATATAATATATATATTCATAGCATAATTATAAATAATAATGAATAATTAAATTATTAATATATATTAATTAAAATAGTAATTATTATCCAAACAGAAATTGTGTGTTTCATAATAAAAGCAATTCGTAACTCAAAGCCAATGTGTTTAATGATGTGTTCAAAAACACAGGCAAAAAGGGCTAAACAAACCAAAAGCAGAATTTCGGAACCAAAACTCGTATAGATCAAAATAAATCTAACTAATATTTCCCGAAATATACAATGGTAGCGAAACCAATTCCGGACCCCGTCAAATACCGGATAAAGCACTATATTGTTCCCACTGACTGGTGAAGAACTAACTTCGGTGAAGGCTTAACAGTAAATCAAAAACTTGAAATTTCATAAGCAACAAACAAGCACTGTCACTTTCTACCAATTTTAACTACTAACTTACCAGTCGGCTAGCGTCTAAGATTTGAAACAAACGGATGAGATTAGAGATTCTAATAACCCAAAGGAAATCCTAAACTCAGCGCTAATATTTTAATTTTATAAATAAATAGACACGAGTCTAGCTAAATATTTACTGGAAAATAATTGTATAGCAATTTTGGTAGGGCGTGATCTAAGCAGAAGCAATATAATTTTTTATAGCAGAAAATAGGTCCAAATTAAGGCAAACAACACCAGAAATATATTCTAGAAAATAGTGTTAAATAAAACTAATAAAAACTTAACCAATGCCAATGCGGGTCTAGGCCTACTGTTCTACATATACGTGCTATAGGCTCCTAGCCTGTGCTTGTGCAACCTAGTCTGCTAGTAGGTAATAAGTTTTACCTCTTGTCTGTATGACTTCCCTACAACTGCCTTTGGTAACAACACAAAGGGGGACTCTGCGTTGCTACCGCAGGACAGTTAAAACAGCCTCTCAGTTTCGACGCTACAAAAAGTGCTTCCTTCCCATCTTAATCTAGTGTCAGCATAATTTCCCGCTGCCCCGCACTTCCCTTTAGACTATCGGTATCAGATGTACGGTACTGCATTATGTCATTATGTCCCTCTTACGCACGCTCCCATTCGTCGGCCGTCCAGGAAACCGCCGATTGTTACTTCACTCCGCCATTATCGGTGCTTTAGATTCGGGAGTTGTGGTGTCCAGGTATGTCAATCATCCCAGCATGCAGCATCCAGACGCTGAGACGTCAATTCTTAAGATGCAGCCATTTTACGCTGGCGAATATATTTACCGTAACAGATATAAGAATGAATAAAAAATTATAGTCTCAAATCAGGTACTGCTGTACTGCATATCAGTACAGACTTTAGATGTTTATAATCAAAACACGTCAAAGAGCAGTATAGAACAATATAAGGATATAGAACCGGACAATAGTTAATAATAATAATTCACGGTAGGTGTATATCTGCATGTGCAAAAAACAAAACTAACCAGGAACTGGTTTTTGGCCATGGCCTATAAAATTCCAAGTAAATAAAGTTTCTAAAATATTTTCAAAAAAAAAGCTGTACTCACAGGGAAAATAACACAATGCTTGAAATAATAATTGTGCTTTTGTGGTGATAGGGTTAGCATTTACTAACAATTAACTTATCGCCTGTTCCCGTATCAAACATTGTTGGAGTGACTCGAATTCTTCCTACAATTCCTATTATTCGGTATTGGCAATCACAGTTGTCATAATACGGATTCGGTGAGTTTGGGGAAACGATAACTCCTGATCTTGCGGTGAAATCAACATTGTTACACGCTGTTGAATTAAATAGGGTTACAAATTTTAATTATGGAAAATGGATAAACAAAGAAACATTTAGTCAAAACATATCAGTCTAAGTTCAAAAATCTTGGGGGGGGGGGGGGGGGGGGGTACACCATCACTCTCATCTCAGCTTTTCAATGTACACAATTATGAGTTATGAGTTCTACATGACAGGTCAGAAAATTTTTTTTTCGCTATTTAATATTAGTTAATACTAGTTAACATAAAAAAAACTTGGTTGCGCTAAAAACCCTAAGGCTTTTACAGTTATGAATCTAATCACAAGAAAGTTTTTTTATATGATAGAAAAAAGATGGGGCAACATAACTATAAGGCAAAATTTTGGGAAAATACGTGTGTTGCTCTTGGACAACCGGTTCCCGTATAACATATTAACATATTTGAGTTCTATAATCGTGATCAGTGTCCAAAAAACCGCTATATACCGTAAAAAAAATCATTTTAATTGTTAGAAAAACATTTGAAAATTTTAGCACGAAAAATACTGGAGATAGCTAGAAATATACTGGAATTCTGGAAATGATCATTTTCATATCCAAGAATTAATATCTGCCAATCATTTAACCCTATTTGGCCCATGGGGGTCATTTTATAAATTTTTGATCTGTATCTTTGAGTCAGGTTTGTTGGAAAACCTGAGATTTCGTGTCTTTTTTCCTAAAATTTAATGGACTATGCAACAGAGCAATAACGCCATTTACATGGCTATGTTAGTTTTCGTACGGTGGTCCCTTTCTGGCACCAATCTCCAGTATTTTTCGTGCTAAAATTTTCATAAGTTATTATGGCTCACTAAAATTAATTTATTTGCGGTATATAGCGGTTTTTTGGATGCTGATCACGATTGTTGAACTCAAATATAACATTCGAGAAGATTTTTTGGTAAATTTGTATGTGCCCCTGGGGCACGAAAAAAAAACAAGTTGTGCAAATATGATAACGAAAAATCACCACAAAATCAAACTAATTTTATGACCAAAAGGGATTTTTGGGATGCTGATAACGAATATGAAACGGAAATATATCGAACCTTGTTGAATATGGCATTTTTGGATGTGTCAATTGGCTGCACGAAAAATACAAGTAGCAAAAAATTGATAATCAAAAATCATACCTGATTTTAAGAAAGTATAGGTTTTCTGGAACGCTGATCACGAATATTACACTCAAAAATATCGTAAAAAAAAGTTAATTTTCTTTTTCCGCTAGGCCAGATTTCGCACAAAGTCTGACGACTTATTTCCAGTGCGGCTCCCCAGAACTTTACTCCCCAGAGGATTCTCTAGTACTCATTTAGCTTCCAGTTAAGGATGCAAAGCAGAGATGAGCCCTGGCTGGTCCCTTTAAAGCATTCGTGCCGAAACGAAAACTGCCCTGGACCATGTGAGGAACGAACCCACCACGACCTACGGGAAATGTGAATTCAATGCAACCACTACACCAAGGAGGAACCTAATCGTATTATTCAACCAAATTTGATTTTTGCCGTTTGAAATTTTGTGCTACTTGTATTTTTCGTCATACACCAAACACCAAAAAGCTTTACAACGAATGATTTTTAACGAGTTGTATTGTGATCAGTGACCTTGAACACCAGTATAGTTTCAGAATTACCCAACCAAAGGCAAAAGTTGAAGGTATATAATTTCGGGGGCACCATAATGGCACCACAATTGGGTTTGCATTACCAGAAATATTTATAACTAGTATATATATATACCCGTCACTGTGTTAATTGTGCTTCAGTTGGCTACATTGAGTGTAGAATCACACGGTTTTTAACCGTCGTCATCGTCGTCGCTGTCAATATTACTGCTATTGTTATATTAGACTGACTATCAGATATTACGAACAGCAATAACTACAAACTCAGTTATTTCAACGGCCTTCGGCCTTTCAGTTCCAACCACAGCCTTTCAGTAGCCTAGCAAACGCTACCTCGAAAACTGTTACATTATACTACATTACATTATTACATGATACAGAATTATTAAATCAAACACATTTTTCAGTTTGACATCTATTTACTTAATTAAATAAAAATCCGGTGTGGGAGTCCGTCCCCTTTACCCCCACCAGGGCAACAGGGGCTCTGCCCCCCAGACACCGCTGGGGCAGCGACCTCAGACCAAAAGATAAACTTTACAATTTGAGCGCACCATTGAAATTAAATTCCTGTATCCGCCCCTGGGTATAGGTGCCAGAAAGGGACCACAGCAAAAAATTTACATTGATTATCAGAAAAGGGACCGACGTTTTTAATTTTTTGATTTTATTTAAAAACTTAACATTTAACGAAAACGACATGAAAAACGGGTTTGATATTCGGAAAGCCAAGAAAATTCTGCATCTAATAGGAGTAAAAACGAAAAATCGACCACTTGGTACCAAGGTCTTCATAGTACGGGCTCTGGCGGCGTTAAGCGCAATACCTTCGGTAAATAAACGAGACTATTATTTTTGGATGGAGGACCATGTTAGACGTCAGAACACAGTTGGTGATCGGTATAGCTAATTTGCATTCTAGAACTACAGGCCAAAAACAAGCTAGCTAGCCGACCCCTACCTAACTCTATGTTGGGCCCTCTGGTTGAATATAAATGCAATCAATTTTTTCAAATGAACATTTTTCTTATAGAGGGAAGACCGGCGATTAATTTAAATACAAATATATCGCCACTTTTATTTTTTAAGTGCGATAAATTTACATGAGAACAAAATACTTTTACTTTTTTTTAAGAAACCAACATTTACATTAACTGCAATAAAATGTAGCTACTTTGGTTTAACACGTTCAAACATGTATCAAAATTTGCGCTAATTATTTCTGCATTCACCCATGCAACTCATTTTGGATGAGTACTAAATCCTCCTAGTCAATTAGCCCGATTATTATCGTTTAACCCATAATCAGAGAATATTCAGAGAAAGGATACTCTCTGACATTTGGAAATATTTACTACAGTTACTAAGGTAACTAACTATTCTGTGAACGGCACTCCCTTACATGTATTACCTGGCGTTGTGTAGTTTCTAGGTGACTGACTGTATACACTAAACACGCAGGCACAATCAAGTCGTTTTAAAGCAGCCCCCTGTGTTTTTTTTAAATAAGAGTTAGTAGTTTATGTACCGCCGATGTTTCGGAATTTTAGGAAAATTAATATCAGGCTCTGGGTTTGAAGACATCATATATCAGTCCGGGCTTTGTACAGATGAGCTGATAAGTAGCATTATATCAACTTCAACACATTACAACCGGTGTTGGTACATACAGCCAATTTTCTGAGTCCCTTGAAAGGCTTATGTTTGAACGATTTGTAATAGAACAACCAGAACTGGAGTGGAGGATATCGAAATCAAAGCAAAATTTAGGTACTGATCTCGCAAAAGAAAAATGGGAACACGACAAATACATTTTGCAGCAGTACAGTAAATTTACCAATGACTGCAAATTAGGTGTTTACGGTATTACTCTTATGTTTTGGACAACTTGTTACCTTGAAATATACACTGCAATCCAAGCTCTTCACTGCGCAGTACAAACAAATAACTACCATTTGAGATAATATGCTTGGAAGTATC
Organism: Nemertoderma westbladi; assembly: GCA_032718475.1. Lineage (NCBI taxonomy): Eukaryota > Metazoa > Xenacoelomorpha > Nemertodermatida > Nemertodermatidae > Nemertoderma > Nemertoderma westbladi. The sequence goes on from JAUCBJ010005253.1 coordinate 37,013, forward strand.
TTATAGCATGGGCGTTTTCACTAAACAAACAAAACTATTCTCGATTTGGCTCATATTACATCAGAAGTTTAGAGACTATAGACATATCTCACCCAGGTTGCCGGCAAATTATTCAAGAAAAGGGCTTATCTGTCCAGGCAGAGGACAAATTCTTATGCCGCACTTCCATAGATCAACGAGGGGAGCAGACCATAAACAAAGGTGCTAAAGTAGCTGGTGGTATCAAGTACTTTGCCACAAATGAAGATGCAGTACGTAAATGGACATTGAATCGAGCTGCACAAGCAGAAAACACAAAAGCTCTGTGCGAAATGGCTAATATTAAGCGACACTGAAGTATACAAGTTACTCCGTCCTTCTGGCATTTTTAAATCTGAAAAACTCATCCAACAAATTTTTGTTTTTGGCTATAATTTGGAATATAAGTACACAATTATGAGTTATGAGTTCTACATGACAGGTCAGAAAATTTTTTTTTCGCTATTTAATATTAGTTAATACTAGTTAACAATAAAAATAACTTGGTTGCGCTTAAAACCCTAAGGCTTTTACAGTTTTGAACTTAATCACATGAAAGTTTTTTTATATGATAGATCAAAGATGGGGCAATATAACTATCAGGCGAAATTTTGTTAAAATAATTCTGCACCGCTAGGTGGCGCTGCAAATTTATGCAAATTTTTAGGTTTTTTATAAATAGTATTAAATTTTATTAACAAAAAATTTCGAAACGTTGTCTGATACTTTTATGCAGGGTGGCTATCTAGACAGCCACAGAAAGTTTCAGACTAATTACTCAAAAATTGTAGAAGTAGTAGGGTTTTGAAGTTGACAATTTCAAGAAAAAAATATTTGGAGATAATCGACCTTTCATTATACATAGTAATAGTAATAATAGTAATTTCAATAGGATTCCCTAAATGGAAACTGACATAACTTGAAAACTAAAAGAGCTATTAAATAGCGGTTTTCAGATTTTGAAACACCATTCAATGGTGCATTAGAATAGACCATAAAAAAAATTTCGACATATTTTGGACCAAAATGGTGTACCCCCCCCCCTTAAATAAATAATTACAATTATATTGAAGTCATGACAATTTATTTTAGTAAATATTATTTTCCTAATTGCTAAAAATATTAGAACTTTGCTTCGGTTTTTGTCACAACATAATAAGCTACTGTAGTAGAAAAGATTGATAGCGAAAGTATAAATTCAGACTTTCAGAATATCTACTACTAGGATCGTCATGCTGCATTGCAGCTGCATTTTTAAGAATGCTGTGCCGGCTTATCAACAAAATTGCACCGCCACAACTCCCTATCACCCATGAAATTTGCTAGATCATCCGCATCTTCAAGGCCAGTGTCCTTTAAGATGCGTCTCAAGAAAGTCATGGGCTGTCCACCATGCTTATTCACTCCACGAGGCTGCCAAAGTACAAGATTATGCACTGGCTGGTCCTCACGGCGAAAGCAATGTCCTGCAAAGCGGAGGCGATTTTGTTCTTGTGTCAAGCTTGGGGGAACCAATGAGACACCTCCAATGTTATATTGTGTCTGGTTGGAGATGTGTGCATTGTACTTGACACAATGTACCCGGCGTAGCATTCTTGTGAATGTGCCATCCAGAGATTTGGTGTCCTCGGCAGTTAGAGCCCAGCATGGACTCCCGTAGAGGAGTACTGGAACTACTGCTGCTCTAAATAATCGGACCTTAAGTTTCCGATTAATTCTAGGTGACTTCCAAATCCTGGAAAGCCTATTCAAGGCTGCCCATGCCTTTCCCTTACGTATGCGAAGGTCCTCACCTGACTTCCGGATCCATGATCCCAGGTAACAGAAGTCGTCTCACATGCTCAAGCATACCATCCTTTGAGCTTATGCTCATCCGATCAGAGACTTGCTGAGGACTTTCAAAGTTAACTGTCAAAATTTCATTATAATGATCTAAGGACATGCGTAGAACGTAGTCAACAACAATTAAGAACAAGAATGGTGCAAGTGTCAGTTCAGAATATGAGTTCCATCTTTGTATTATTTTTATAAGAATTTCCAACGATCTGTGGCTCAGTTTATGTATAAGCGCATGAACTTTGTATAATACAGTTAAAAACAATTAATATAAAGTAAGGAATCGCCTAAACTGGTACACAACATACAGTACATATAGTTGCCTAGTAACTGTAGTAAATATTTCCAAATGTCAGAGAGTATCCTTTCTCTGAATATCGTTTCCACGATAATAATCGGGCTAATTGACTAGGAGGATTTAGTACTCATCCAAAATGAGTTGCATGGGTGAATGCAGAAATAATTAGCGCAAATTTTGATACATGTTTGAACGTGTTAAACCAAAGTAGCTACATTTTATTGCAGTTAATGTAAATGTTGGTTTATTAAAAAAAGTGAAAGTATTTTGTTCTCATGTAAATTTATCGCATTTAAAAAATGAAAGTGGCGATATATTTGTACTATTCTGTATTGTACTATTCTGTAAATATTTCCATTTTTTATAATTAGCCAATTTTAATTAAAAATATGATAATTAATTAATTAAATTAATTAATTAAAATAAAAATGGGCTAATTAAAAATTCTATAAGATAACTTTTGTAGAGTCGATCACGCTGAGTCCAAAAAAGTTGGTTTCAAGAAATTTGGACCAAAATTGAGGGACTAGTAGCAATTTTAGTGAAATCTTTAATTCCGCCGCCAGCCGCTAGGGGGAGGCTACAAA